>CM029374.1:1110876-1135876 GCA_017165825.1 Hepsetus odoe | reverse complement strand
TCCTCCCTCTCCCCCATCACTCAGTGTAACTGTCCTCTCTTTCTCTGGGTGTGTAGGGTGGTCCTCCCTCTCCCCCATCACTCAATATATGTCTCCTCTCTCTCTGCCCAAGTGTAGGACGGTCCTCCCTCTCCCCATCACTCAGTAGAGACATCCCCTGTCTCTTGGTTGGTAGGGCGGTCCTCCTCCTCCCCATCCTCCAGTATAACTGTCCTCTCTCTCTCTGGGTGTGGGCGGTCTCCCCTCTCCCCCCCACATCCTCCAATATAACTGTCCTCTCTCTCTCTGGGAGTGTAGGACGGTCCTCCCTCTCCCCCATCACTCAGTAGAACTGTCCTCTCTCTTGGTTGGTAGGACGGTGCTCCCTCTCCCCCATCACTCAGTAGAACTGTCCTCTCTCTCTCTGGGTGTGTAGAGGTGGTCCTCCCTCTCTCCCCATCACTCAGTAGAACTGTCCTCTCTCTCGGGTGTGTAGGGTGGTCCTCCCTCTCCCCCATCACTCAGTAGAACTGTCCTCTCTCTCTCTGGGTGTGTATGGTGGTCCTCCCTCTCCCCCATTACTATACTCACATGGCTCTAAATTGTTGACTGGAACATCTGTATGCCTGTGTGTGTGTGTGTGTGTGTGTTTTAGGCATGGTGGACTCCTCTATGATGCCGATTATGGGGTACCTGGTGGATCTGAGGCACGTCTCTGTGTATGGAAGTGTTTACGCCATCGCTGACGTGGCCTTCTGCATGGGCTTCGCTTTCGGTGAGGAGCCACTTCTGAAATAATACAATTCGTCATGAATTACTACAAAGCATTTCTAATTATCATCAGTCATCACACAACATAATGCAATTAGTCAGGAACTACTGCACAGCATAACAAAGTTAATCACGATTAACTCACAATGCTGCAAATAATCTCATAAATGCAAGTTAATTTGAGCAAACAGCCACGAAACAGAAGGCAGTTGATCAGGATTGGCTATATTGTGATTTATTTTTACAGCCCTGAATGTGGAATCAGTGCTCAGCTCTTTTATACAAGCTCGAATTTCCACCAATCACGGCTGAAGAGGGAGCATTTAATTCTGCCCTCAGATCACACCCAGTTGTTTTTGGCCGTGGGACAGAGCTCTGTATTCTCCCGGAGACGAATGGACTTGGCTCAGTTGCGTCAGCTTTTATCGTCCTCCGCTGTAATTAGCCTGAATCAGGACCCACAGTGCTTACTTGGGCACCGGTACCAGCTGTTTGGCACCAGGATTTCTGGTGAAGCCTCGGCCAATGGAGTGATTGATTTCAATGGTTCAGTGTGAATTAATGTCTGATGTGTGTGTGTGTGTGTGTGTGTCTGCAGGCCCCTCAGCTGGTGGAGCCATAGCGCGCAGCATTGGGTTCCCATGGTTAATGACCATCATCGGCGTGGTGGACATCCTGTTTGCACCGCTCTGCTTCTTCCTCCGCAGCCCGCCAGCTAACGAGGAGAAAATGGTGAGACACATGTTTATTATGGACATACGTTACATATTATTCCATATATCCCAGATCAGGAGGTTGCCCTGGAGCAAGGTACCGCCCCCATCACTGCTCTCCGGGTGGTGGATATTGCTGCCCCTGCTGGATGGTGTGTGTGGGTGAAAAGGAGAGGTTGCGTTTCGTTGTGGTTCACGTTCATCTGTGTCACAATGGCATGTAGTCACTTTCACTTTCGCTTTGTTTGACCTGTTACTGTTGTTACAAAAGTGAAAATCATCATCGGCAGCAGCAAATCAAAAAGAATCTGATGTCCACTCTCTGACGTGATCAAAATGGAAAATTATGTTACATAACAGATGCAAACAAAAGATGGCCCAGGATGCCCTTCAGCAAAGATCAAAGGGTGATGGTGATTGGAGTGGACTCCAGCGTTCACCCTTTGATCAAAGCTCTTCGGGTTCTTTCTCAAACGAGAGCACTACATCGCCTGTAAAGAGCATTCCTAACTACACACACACACACACACACACTCCCCATCAGGTGTAATACAGGACCAGTGACGCAAATACTGGAAACTTGGAACATGCTTTGTTTGATCTTCTTTGATCTTCTTTGATTTTACCCATTTCAGCATTTTAATGGCTGCGATTTAAACCAGACATCACTCATCCGTGCATTTTCATTTCCACCAGTGAGGCTCCACGTATCTGAGGGACATTCAGACATCTGGTTCCATTCACCACCACTGTGGACAGTTCTGACAGGCAGTCGAACGACCGATCCTTTAACTCATCTCTGCTCGTTATACTTTTGTAGAAACAAGTAAAGTGCAAATCGGACTAAACACAAAAAAAGGACTTTTTAATGTAAATCACTAACCATTTTTCTCTTTCCCTCCCATATTTTCCTGTTTCTTTTTCTTATTTTTGTGTCTGTGTCTTTTTTGTTTCTTTCCTTCTTTGTCCTTCTTTCTCCCTCCCTTATTTTCCTTTCTCTCTCTCTCTCTCTCTCTCTCTCTCTCTCTCTCTCTCTCAGGCGATCCTGATGGACTCTAACTGCTCTATGAGAACACGTTCCTACTCCACCCAGGGGTCCAGCTACCAGATGGGGGACGATATGGACCCAGACAGTCCGGAGTAGATAAGCCCCGCCCCCCTCTGTCCCCCCATGTATGTGCCCTTCTAGATTATATTTTGTTGTATTAAAGGAGGAGGTGTGGGGGGGGACAGAGACTTTATCAGAACCCAGTGGCTGATTTTGTGAGAAACATCCCCAGTGTTTGTCCGGCGCCAATGTTCGTCCGTTCTGCTGAAACCAAAGCCGTTCTCCTTGTCCTTTAAACCTGTCCAGCCTTACCTGCACACCCATGGTGGGGACAGGCTTTCAGAAAACAGGGTCTCTAACGCCTTTAAAGCCACAGGCAGGGGTCAAAAAGAAATACTGCACGATGCCATAGCAGAACTAAGGAGTTCCCTGCAGAACCTTTCAACGGGTGTTTCTTTGGGGGTCCATCTCTGTAAAATCAAGTACATTGTCTTAAAGAACCATAAAGAACCTCTGGGTAGAACCTCTAATTTTATTTACAACCTTTAAGTCTAGAATGATATTTGATTGAACCCGTTTTGGTTCCATAAAGGACCATTCGTTGATGTTTGGAAGATCACTTTTATTAACAGTTTGAAGTTTAAAGAACATTCACACAATCCTGTGTTCTGGTAAGAAGCCATTAACTAGGAAAGACCACTTTATCTCACTTAAGGTAGATTGTTGAGATGTGTGTGGCCTTTAAGAACCTTTACATTATTGAAATGTTCTCGGGAGAACCTGTGGTACAACATCTACCAAGCTTTATATTATATTGGTGTCTTTTAAACCTACAGAAAGTTCTTCAATCAGAAGGGTTCATCTGTGATGGACTGTCAAGTTATATATGTATTAGGATAAGTGGCCCTTGTATGGATGGATGGATGGATGAATGGAGGGTTCTTCTTTGGCATCTCCCAAAGATCCCTTTGTGGCATCTTTGTTTAAGGGTGAAATGCTTAATGTTTCAAGGATTTTATCCACTGTGACCAAAGTCCATGTTGGGAAATGATGAGTTTGCGTCATATTAGCCATTTATCTCCGGCTCGATTGGCCAGAAACCCCTGAGTGTGGCTTTAAAAGTTGAAGATGAGGGCTGCCTGTACCTTCAGCTTTGCAGCACTTTGTTCTGTCGAGAACAACTTGCACAGAAAGAACCATCAGAAACATCCAAACCTCCAAAACAGAGTCCAGTTCAGGAGGTTGCACTGCGGTTCCTCGGCTGTTCCTCACAAAGCTAGTTTGAGGAAACCCAGTCCAAAAAGTCTGTCCTCCCTCGTGAGTGTGTTTGTCTTGAGACGGCTCACAGTTTTCCTGAAAATGGCCTTAAAGTGTTTCGTTTCTATTGTTCTATTGTTCAGACTGTATGGTACCATGTCCCAGATTTCACTTTTTTGTCACTTATTCAGCGTAAACACAGCGGGTGGTACAACAGAAGGCTGTTTAGGTTCATCAGGAGACAAAATAGCCCTAGTGGACGTTAGCATGATGTTTACATTCAACGTTGCCTCACAATGTGGATTTCATGGATTTGTTATGTGTGCTGTTTATCACATACTGTCAATCAGTGTATAGATATTATATAATACAAAGAGACTTTGAGTATATATAGGATTTATATCATATACTGCCATTAAGGGTTTATATCATAATATAGATTTTAGATGTAAAAGATATAATATATATATTTTGATATAAACAGTTGGCTGTATGTAATATTAGATATTTGTAATATATGATATATACACTGTATTGTATAGTTCACATATACACTCCATGGTTTAGCTCTCTATTGGCCGCAGCCTCTCGTTCTTCTTCGTACAGCTTGTGAATTCTTTTTAGGTTCTGGAAAGGTGCTGGGGTTTTCTGTTTTGCTGTTGCTTTTGTTCGTTCGCTGCTCATTGATTTATGCACGGTGTGCAAAAGTGGCTGTAAAGCTTTGTTGCTTTAGCAAGATGGGCTACAATCATGGATTTTAAAGGCCTAAAATGAATCAACGGTGTTAAGAATTTCGCTAAAACTGTATTATGTAAAGCTCAACAGTTGTAGTTATAAACGTTTACACTTTAAAAGGATGTACCGTGCCGGTTTCTCCCTTTAATCTGCTCCACATCAATGAGAAACCACTCGTCTTCGGCTGTATTTCACGATAAAGAGATTGCTGTTAAGTGTCTTACGTAATCGGTACCTCGGATTAATTGGAGAATATTTTCGTTTTGTAATTGTATATAATATATATCTATATTTTAATAATTAAGATGCCTAATCATTGGTTATTTAATTAAGGTTTGATTTTATTAATGATTGAAAGTTGTAAAATCATCCATTTAATTGAAATAAATGTATGTTACGATGAAATGGACACCTTCAACCTTAAACGTTTAAAGCATCGTCACCACGATTAGCAAATGGGTTTTCTCGACCATTCTTTCCAAACTCATGCTACGCATCCAGAAGCTACAGGAGGCCTGAAAAAAGGAAAAGGTGTGATATGATTATAGTCAGGGTCTTAAACAAACACACATCCAGCATCTTCTAATCAGATCAGCTGCAGTGGGCAGTGTTCGTTGTGTGCGGCAGGTTGACCATGTGTTCCTCGTTCAGCCAAGCAGCAGAAACATCACAGATGATCCACCAAAACACACCAACCCAACGAAAAACCATCTGACCTTCCACAGTTCATAGGGCTTCTGGAGACTCAAGACTTCTGAGCAGTACTGTGTGCTTTTGAGCAGAAACCTTGTATCTCCAAGTTTGAAATTATTTATTTATTTTTGTGAAAGTGTCAGTTTTACATTGTGTGTAAAATCCATCAAGACCAGATCCATAGAAATGGTCTAAAATGATCTGAACCTGAAATTTGTTTACATTAATGTTTCTTTGAAAATTCAAGACATTTTTTTCCTTCTTTTTGAAGTTTGGATTTTTAACCAGCTTTTATTGCAACTTAATTTTGTTGCTCTATTTTTTATTTATTTTAAGTTTAAAAAGGCTGCTGTTTATACAATCTTAAAACGATTATGTAAAAATGTGTTCACGAACTTACATTCAAAGCTATTTTTTCCTCCCTTCCGTACGTAATTCCTTGTTTTTGGAGATACAAGGTTTTGTTTTTACACGTTTAAACATTGTTACAGTAAAACAGAGTTGGTCAAAACTCCCTATTTTCAAAAGTGCCAATCAGATCGCAATAACCTGACAAAATAACTGTGTTTTCAGTCTGTTTTTCATCGAATAACTTTAAAATTAAATCAAATTTATTGCTCAACTTTCCCGTTTCCTGGAAGTAGACTGGATTTTCTGGAAAATCTAATGCAATACTTCCTGATGGACATAAGGTCCCTACGGCCCTACAGAACAGACAGTGAGACGGTGGATGAATAGTGTCCAATTTAAGCCCCTCACACTCATTCCTGGCCATCATTTCTGATGTTTAGCCACGTTAATTAGCATGTTTGCTAAGTTTCTCAGCCCTGGTTCTGGGGTGCCCTGGTCCAGGACATTCTGCTTTCCTGGCCTCAACTCACTTAGTGAGCAGGTGTCGGACAGGACAGGGTGTCTCCATGTCTGGTAAGCCACAAGACTTGAAAAAAATCAACTTTTCTGATTTCGGCGTTTGCTAAACAGGGTCCGACGCCAAGAGAGCGACTGGTTGTAGTGAAGACGCCTTTGACCCCGGCGGTCCAGAGTCCAACGCTGTTGTCCACTTCTGTTCGTTTCGTATATCGCAGTCGCGAAAACACGTGTGTATGTGCCAATGTTGGTGTGTGCCTTCATACATGTGTGTCTGTTTGTGCCTATGTTAAGTATGGTCCTCGACGGAAAAAGTGAGGACATTTCCGCAGTTTTATATCCTGTAGAAAGGTCCTGTAGTCAGGGTCCAAACTGTCTGTTAAACTGAGGTCCATGTAAGTAGTTGGTGGGGCAATGGTCCGAGAAAATGCTTTAAAAATGAAAAAATAAATGAATAAATGTGGAAAAATGTTGTGCCTGTGTTTGTTTCTTGGTCTGTTGGACTGGTTCGACAACTGGTCCCCAAACAAAATGGACAGAGCAGAAATATGGACTTGGTTTGAGGACCAGCATTAGATTTAGAGGTAATTATCATTTTCTTTAATGCAGAACACCACCCTACCCACCCAGAGAGGAAGACAGAAAGAAAGACAGGGCAGCTCGGAAAACTCAATAAAAGCTTTGTCCACTTTCCGCCAGTACGACCAGCAAATGTCCTCTCGCAGGGGATCGTCCTAGGATAATCTTCAGATTCATTCTAAATTTGTTTACCTCGGATGGCCTATTGAGGCATTACGATGTCCAATACCTTCAGCGCATTTCGCTGAAGCGCTAAAATGTTGAATCGATCTTAAAACACAGATTGAGTTTTCCTTTGTAAACGGCACGAGACTGGAGGCGAACGTTTCCGTTTATTGATCTAAGTGCCAATCTGCGTTAGAGCGCTGTGCTTTCACAGCGAGACATCTGTTCACCTCATCAATAACGTGCTGGTGTTCCCTGATCCTCCACTTAACACTCACAACATCCATTAGTGACTAAACCCTCAGCCAGCGGAGCCTTTCACACCTCTTTTACATCCCTACAGCTGAGCTCATCAAGTGAAAGTGACTATTTGTCTTCGTGATCACAGCACACAGTGGGTGCTAAAACACTATTTTACGATGGTCTTTGTGTTGAACGTAATGTCTTAGGGCGACATGCTCCAAAGTGTCTAAAGATACAAGGTTCTAGATAAAGGGGTCCAAAAACCTTGTCCTTTAGGAAGCCTGGAGAACTTTTCATCAACGATATGTGGAAAAAATGCAAGAAAATCTGAATCCTTGGAAGCAAAACATGATGAAATGAGGGGTGATGCAAGACACAGTATGATATCAAAAAAAAACAAACATCCAGTCATATTACCGTTAAAATGTATCAAACCTGCATGGGCAACAGTGATGGGGACGGTACCTTGCTCAAGGGCACCTCAGAGTAACCGACTGGTCCAGGATTCAAACCCATGACCTCATGATTATGGAGCAGCACAATCCTGTGGGATTTTTGTTCATAGTTAAAGGTGGCGGCCCAGTGGTTTTGGACTAGGCCCAAGGATCGGAAGGTCATGGGTTCGAATCCCAGGCGAGTAGGTTGCCCTGAGGTAGGTGCAAGATACCGTCCCCATCACTGCTACTGCTTTCAAGAACTGCCCCCTGCTGCACGGTGGGGTGCATGGATGAAAAGCGGTCTCGCTGTGCCGTGTTTCACAATGACAAAACAGTCACTTTCACTTCCACTTCATCCAGTGACTCGAGCACCTTTAACCTGGTTGGAGGAACTTGGCTCAAGCTTTCTTCTCTGGGACAGGAATCCTGTGGTTTGAGTTCATCAGACCAGCTCAAGAACTAGATTTGACCTTGATTGCAATCCACTGCACTGATTTCAAACATGACCGTTCATAAAAAACACAAAAAAGCAGCAGTTTTTTTTAAATAATTTATTTTGTATCTCAAGTGCATAAGCAAATATGATATGTCAGTGTGTAAAGTTCCTGCAGCATGTTACAAAGCTGTGCAGTACTTCAGCAGCTGTCCTTAACCATGGTTAAAACACAAACAAAAATATTTACATGAAGCAAAAGACAACAACGATAACACCAACGAAAATGAACCAACATACTGAGCATCGTTGGACTGGAGGCGGGATTGAGTTTACGGCAACCATCGTTGTTCAGGCTATTTACAATAGCGCCAAAGCGGCCTTCAGACGGTTCGCTAGGAATCAGGCCCCCCCGACTGTTCCGCTTTTCTTAGAAGTTCAAACCTTTTATTCAATCTCAAACTGAGCCCGTAGTTATAGCCGGGAGCGTCCGGAAACAGGACCAGGCGCCCAAATCAGGTTTAAGGAACAGGCATGAAGGAGAAATCTGATTAGAGCTGGCCGTCTAAACGCTGCTCGAGAAACATGACTCAGCTGCCGATGAGAACGACGGCTCTGGCGGAAAAGGCTTCACCACAAAAACTAGCCGAGGCGGACACGTTTCGTTTTTTAATCACTGTGAGACGACAGGAAAGAGAAGCTGAGTGAGCAAGAGCTTCTGTTGTGTTGGAGAAGCACAGGGTTACAGTTACAGCATCAGCAGCAGCTACGAGACAACAACAGAAACGAGAACGACAGGAAGAAAGGAAAAGAAAAGAGAAAGCTTTCAAGAGAGCCTTCCATCGATGCTCAAGCCTGGGGCTAAACAGCAATGGAACCACTGCGTCTGGTCTGGACTTTAATCTGACCGTTTTTCTCAGAGAGAAAGATCCTTGATATTCCCTCCCGGTTTCACCAGCTTGGTGATTTTCCTGTAAGAAAATTGCACGAAAGGACAACAGTAACAAATCAATGGGCACAGGACCCGCCCTCCCTTTTTGGGAAGCAGACCTGCCTTCTCGGTTAAAGAGGTCCAACTATCGGAAAGTGACTTTTGGGGTAAACGCTCCGAGAAACTTGCCAAGTGGTGCATGGAACCGGACGTCCGAAACCAGGGCATGAAACGGTTGTGAAGGCGCTGCTTTATACCCGAGATGTTTGGAGAATGTGGTTGAGGGATACTTTGCGAGGACCAAACTGGTTTACAGTGTAACCCCTCAGAAGACACTTGTAGGTTCTCTGGTAGAAACTAAATGGCTAGATGTGTGCTGGAGACGTCTGGCTCCATTCACCTCCAAAAAATGAAAAATCCATCTATTTTATAATAAACCACTCTCAACCACTAAAAACAGGAAGTCCTTTCCCTGTTTGGCCTCGATAAGCTCTTCCGATCATTGTTTAGAAAAAATTAGGCAAACTTTTTTACACTGTTGCACATCACAGACCGGAACGCCTGGCTTTTCACCCATATCTGGATTGTACTCGAAGGTGTTCCATCATTCTAGCACACCGAACCTGCAGTGACTGTTTTCTGGGCACAGGGCTTTATGGGGATACAGCAGATAGGGAGGCGGGGAAGATGCTAAACACACTTTCAGCCAATGGGAGAAAGGATATAATTCTGCTGGTGCTACAGCAGTAGGCTTTTTGGGACATTCAGTGTGTTCTGACTACTGAGGTTCGAAGAACTGCAGAGCAGAGTTTCGCGGAACTGCACTGTTAGCGTCGAGCTGTTCGGGAAATACATTCATTTGTATATTTCGCTTCAAATGAATAAAAAGGAAAAATAAAAGTTTCTAAAAATTATCTAACACCCATGTAAAAAGCTATCATTTGATCAAATTACCCCCAAGGCAGACGCCACATTGCATAATTTTTTAGGTTCAGGACTTTACAAGTATTTGAGAAATGTCGCCCCTTCAGAGGAGGCTAATTTAACGCCAGGGGACGCTGCTCGTAGACAGGTATCCCAGAACCGTAACATACAATCCCTTTCAGCTTAGGAATGTCCTTCCGGTGAACAACCAATAAAAACAACGGCGTGTCAAAAAATAAAAACAAACAAACACATTTTGTCACATTTGTTTGGCATTGAAAGAAAAACCAACCGTATTAAACTAAACAAACCGTGGTCCCCACAAAGGTGACGACTCTTCACGTGATCATTCCCTCAGAACATTAAGAGAAAGAAAAAAAAAGAGAAAACAACCAATGAATTAATGATGCAAACGTTTAGAAGAAATTCTACTATGATAAAAAAAAAAAAAAAAGTGCTCACATGTGGAATAAAAATACAAGAATCAGGGAAAAACAACTGAAGAAACACATTCTGGATCGCATATTACGGCCTACGTTTTTTCGGAGTTAATCCTACTGGTCGGCACGTGACTGGGGCAAAAAAGGCTTGACGCTCACAACAAAGTAGACAGGAAGTTCCCTAACGCTTTTGGAAATCCAACCTTAAAATGTTGGGATTTCTGAGAGGGGGACAGCGGCTGGTCTAAGCAAGAACCGTTTCGGTTGCTACAAAGTTGGCCCTACCGTCACAAAACCCATCGCTCAAAGTGTTACTTCTAGCCTAGACGGTGCACCTTGGTTTGTCCCACTTCTACTAGTTTCTAGGATGGTCCTTAAGGAGAACAAATGTAGCTTCATCCTAACACTGTCCTAACAGTAAGGGTTCTACTTTCACTGGTACATTTGTGCTGCAATGACAGGGAGAAAAGTCCTCGTAACGAGAGAAAAAACTTTCACACAACGCCAGCGCTGGCGAGGCTTTTACAGTCCCAGCAACTTTCTGATTAAACATTTTGCTGTGAGTCTCAAGCCCCTGTTGCCCTTTTGTCATCTAACGTGGCAACGCCTCTACACAAATCTGCTCCTCGCTAATCTCATCTAGCATCTGCACTTCCACCGGACTACAAATGTCACTGTCATACACTTCTGCAACCATCAGGTCCTCCTCCAGTCCTCCCATTTTTGATTTGGGGAAGCCGTGCTGTTCGGATGGTGAGGTGCTCTCCACAGACTCCAGGTCTTCGATGCCGGCCCGGTAATGGATCGTCAGCAGAGTCAAAGCCTGAAGACGTTCACCCGACTTGGCGAGAGCTGAAGAGACCTGGGCCTTGCGCCGGGCATCGGTCACTTCCCTCTCTTCCAACATCAAGGCGTTGTTGTGCTCCAGCTCCTGGTCAATCTCCTGCTGGAGTTTATCCAGCATCAACTCCAGTTTCTGTGAACGCTCATCTGTCGGGAGGCCGCGGTACAGGTCCCGGCCGATCTCTTTCACTGCAATGAATACGCTATCATCCAAGCCCCCTTCCTTTCGAGCCAGTTTTGTGCCACCACCACCTGGGGGTTGTTTTGAAGGACTGGCCCCAGCATACGTCTCCGTGTCGCTGCTCTCATTGTCTGAGGTGTTGGGTGTGTGTTTTGGAGAGGGCTCAGCAGCTCCAGGTCCCACCTCCGACACTTGTTCTGCGAGTCTGGTTTTAGGTACTTGCCTAAGGTTGAGCAGGCGGGAGCTGGTGTTGATAATGTGTCGTGTAAGACCAGTGGTTGCCCGGTTGATGGTGGACTTGGCCTCAGGGTCCGTGCTTCGACGGTCACCCATGGCCAAACAGAAAGGATGTTCGGCAAGACACTTGTCCTGGCACTTCTTGTGGCAGACGTAGGCACAGATGATGCACTGCGACGCAGCCTTGGTCCACACCTTCTTCTTGCAATAGTCGCACCATGTGGGATTCTGGAATTGAGTGTCCTGGAAGTTGTGCCGAACCTCATTGATCTGCATGGAGCTGTAGCTGAGGTCATCCCGGGTTACCGTGTGTACCTGTTCCTTTTCCCTCTCCCGTTCCTTCACTTCCTCATCGTGTATGCTCCCCTCCCGCTCGGTAAGTCCACTAGGCATGTCCACTTCACCCTCTCCCAGATAGATGAAGTTGAGGGTGATGTCTCCATAGCATAACTTCTCATTGAATCCCTTGTGTGTGCTTAGACTACGAAGTGCGGTGCGGCTGACGCTGGCCCGGGGTTCTGGGGCACAAATTCGAAATGTGCTCTGGTATTCGGCAGACGACGTAGCCAAGCATTCCAGGGCTATGTGCTCCAAATGCAAGCTTACATGCCCTAAACACAAGAGACTACCCAACTTAAAGGGATCCTTGCACCAGAGTGCTACGTTAAGGTATTTATGGTGGCCTTCTACGTCTAACACTACAGAGGACTTGCTCCAGCGTGCAGACCTGTTGCGGAACATCGTTTCAGAAGACTCCCAGAGACCCTGCTCATCCACACTGTCTCTCAGAATGGAGGAGCTTTCCATCATCTTGTCTTTGGCCGAATCTTGTTTGTTTGTGACTGGTGCTGGTGGCAGTTCGTCTGTGGACTCTGGAGGCTTGTTTATGGGCTTTGGCTCTGGAGCTTTCATTGAAGGCTTTTCAGATGTAGGTTTGTCTCCGTTGCCTGTTGTAGGAGGAACTCTTTCTGGAGTTTTCTCCACAGTTGAGTCGTTGCCCTCCAAGGAGTTCTGAGATTCAGATGAAGCAGATGTCACTTTTATATGGGGCCTTGGAGGGACAGGGGGCCGAACGGGAGGAGGAGGAGGGGGCACTGTTGGTCTCTGGGGTGGTTCAGGCGGTTCGAGGCTCTTATGAGGTGAGGGCTTTGGTGATTCTTTAGGTTGGGGTTTAAGTGGGGATTGAAGGCCGACCAGGTTGAGTTTGCGGTTGAGGATAGGTGAGATAGTGCCCAGGGGCTTAGAGGCCAGATTGGCCACAGTCTTTTTAGGGCTTTGGTTTACAGAGAGTAGGGAATCGTCTTTTGTTTCTCCACTGACTGGTGCTCCAACTGCTTTAGACTCCACTATCAGCTCCTCAAACTCAGAATCATTGTCTTTCCCGTCATTTAGGTCCATAGTGGTAATGTGGGCTGGGTCCTCTTCGTAACCCCCTGCTGCTGTGTATCCTGGCTCTTCCAGGGGGACCAGAGACTCCTGAAGGGACCCCAAGCCCATGGCAGGCACCTGGTGTCTGACTGGTCTCTCGTACAAGACAGTCACTCGATCCCCAGCTTGCTTCAAGAGCTTCGGCACTTGGACAGAGGAAGTTACTTTGGTTCCTGTGCAAATGGAAGA
Organism: Hepsetus odoe; assembly: GCA_017165825.1. Classification (NCBI taxonomy): domain Eukaryota; kingdom Metazoa; phylum Chordata; class Actinopteri; order Characiformes; family Hepsetidae; genus Hepsetus; species Hepsetus odoe. The sequence goes on along the minus strand of CM029374.1, from coordinate 1,122,783 downwards.
TAAAACTGAATTACATTTTAGGACATTCTTTATAATAAATGCTAACAGAGGTTACCATTCAAAAATCTGTGGACTTTATCCAAAGTTCTTCTTAAGGGTTTTATTGTGGTAAGTTTGTATCTCCTTTGCAGCAGTAACTTCTACTTTTCTGGGAAGGGTTGCAGTTGGAACATTGCTGTAAGGACCTCACTGCAATCACACATTGAGGTCAGATACTGACTTATTACTTCTGGATCAAAAACATCATCCCAGAACTCCATAGCCCAATTCTGAGGGCTTTATTCCCCTCTAGCCAATGCCTGACATTATGGGTTGTCACATGTGTTGACCTGTGCTGCTGCAGAGTATCCTGTTCTTGTTTTTTTCTGGAGATCAAACAGAACTGGACACCTTTGTCTGTTACTACAGTAGCCGAACTTGCTCAGATGAACCGGATCCCTGAGCACATCAATATACCTCCAATAGCTATGAGGCGATCTCCCTTCTGCAGGTCAGCCTGGGCAGCAGGGGAGTTGGGGGTAACGGTCTCGATGCTCACATGCACCACATCGCCTTCAGTGGCTGGAACATGCCGGAACGTCATTCCCACGCTGCCGTTTGGACCTTTAACAACCTCGGTCTGCAGAAACACAAAGGCACAAGGGAGTTACATTTGGAAAGCTAATGCGGTTCCCATGAAGTCTGTGAGCATACATTTAGAAAAAGGCACTCGTTCGCCATCTTTGTGGATCTCAGCATCTCTGCAAAAAGCAATGCATCTGGTCAAAATATAAATTAAAAAAAGTTGCGGAAACACAAGAACATGAGACGAGTTCCTTTTGTTTAAAGACAGCACAGTACCTACATGACAACAGAGTACCCACAAGTGGGTGGTCGGGCCTCTTCTTTGGAACAAAAAAAATTATAATTAGAGTGGGAGGATCCCAATCATGAAGGCTACGAGTCAGTCATCGTTCTCGACAAAAGGCAGTCTTTCACACCACATCCACAGGCTTTCATGGCAGTAAAACAATAAACTCAGAGTCAGAGAGATGGACGGACAGAGCGGGAGAGAGAGGAGCTCTGCAATTACAGCAAATTTCACCCCCTGGAGTGGCAGCTGCCTTTGTCGCTGGCCTTCTCTGTCACGAAACCCCCGGTGCACCTGCAGGCCCTCCCGCCACCCTGCTCCAGGTGAAGGAGTCCCACGTCAACGAGAAGCTCCCGGCACAATCTGGACGATGTGGGAGGGGCTCAGCTTTTAGTAAAGATGGGAAAATATCAGACCAAGACTTTCAAACTGGGGATGACATACAAGGAAGACAGTGGTGCTTCGACTGTGAGACTTGTCCTTCACTAGTCCTTGGTTCTTTCTTTTCTCTGTTGCCCTCTCTTCCGTTCTTTTTGTGTTAGACACTTCCCTGATGCTCGCTGGGAGATGGATGACTGTAATTTCGTTGCTGTCATTTGTTATAATGTTGAGAAGGGCACTGATCGAGTTAAACAAGGAATGAAGAACCTGGCAACCTATGCACGTTGGCAAGCAGGCGAGAAGAACGGCCAGGCTCTGATGAACGACTGAGAGAACCTTCAGGAACCTCATCACAGATGCAAAACAGAGCAACAGCTCAAACTGAAGCCTAATTTTTTTTCCAAAAAATTTCCAAAAAGGAAAGTTAAAGCAACAAATTGTTCCCACTAGGACGAGCAAATGGTATGTTCACATGTAACACCTGACCCGGTTCCTTTTGTTTAATAGTCTTATTTATTTTTTATGAGATTAAACATTTCTGAGAAAAAAAAACAAAAAAACTTTTACCCCTGTGAATTCTACTGCACCAAAGGAAGGAACTGAAAACATTTGCCCATTATGATGTAAAACAATGACATATTGATTTAAATTGTTTAATTAAGAGCAATTTCTATAATCAATTAACTAATTATCTACCAATTAATTGACTTACAAAATGTCCCTGCAGTTTCCTCACTTTCCCCCTTCAATTCCAATGAAGGGACAAGTGATTTATTAATGATGTTGCGAAAAACAGTCCCGTATGGCGCCCCCTACACTTCCTGTAGTGTATTACAGTTTGTCAGAATGAAAGGTGGACTGAAGCATTATAGAGCATTTTTCTAAATCTCAGATGATGACAGTGGTACAGTTTATTTACTGAAATGGTTTACGTCACTGCCAGAATGACAGTCAAAAGCACTTTTAAACATATACAACAGAAGTTATATGTTATATATAGACGTTATATGATCATATACAGAGCAACAGAGGTTTAAAAAAGCACTTAAAAAAAAAAAAAATGAAACAGAAGTTATATCTGATTTACAATCTGTCAGTATGGCGGCAGGATCATCTCAGCGTCAGCCCGGACAGTGAAACATGTCAACTCTACAGCTCATGTTTTTCATTTGTTTTCTCAGAAACCTCAACCCTGAAACAAATATCCAAAGAAAACGCCCGACAGAAAGAAATCTTAGACTTCTTGTGAAATTGCGGTCGGCTGTCTTTTCTCCGTCTCCCTCCGGGCACCACCTCATCCCACTTCTCACACCTCCAGATAAAGACTATTTGTCCCCGTGGCACCAAGAGGACAACCCAAGCGAGGGATGAGCTGTGCTTCAAGGGGAGCTCATAGCAAAACTAATGTCTTACACACACACACACACACACACACGTAAGAGCAGCTCCCGCCGGAGCTGGAGGACAGGGCTGACGGCGATGAACAACAAAGTCATTAAAAATCTTCTTCCCTTAAAACCACGAACCAGTCTGTTAAAATAACGCCCACAAAACCCCACGAACAACAGCCTCTTGAAAATAAAATAATTTCTTCACAATATGATAACCTTTATCAAATCTATAATTTATTGATAATAATATTTCATATTTATCAATATCAATATTTATTGGTTACAATAATAATAATCATCATAATCATGATAATTGCGATTTTAAAATATGTTTACAGATTATAAACAGATTAAATATGTTTACAGTTTATTTATAAAAAATGACAAATGGTTTGTGTAATTTGCAGAAAAAAAGAAACAAAGAAAAGTTAATAGAAAAAAACTGACATGAGCTGCTGTCAAATGCATTATTGCGCATCATATTAAAAATGTTAAAATATAATAATGTTCAACATGTCGAAAAATTATTTTTAAATATCAAATGTCACTGAATCAAGACCAGAGTTTCTTTTTAAAAAAAATAAAAAATATATTTTACGTGAATAAACAAATAAAGGAATAATTAGCAGTGGATGACAGTGAACATTAGCTTGTCCTATAACTGAAGGGACAAAAAAGAAAGAAGGACGGTGATCCAAGCAGCACTTTTATCTGCCATTTTTCTTCAAACCTCACACGAGATCAAAGTCAGCGGTGAGTCGGAAAGAGGCGAGACAGGTCAAACAGAGCAGCCAATCAGAGGGTCGGTCCGGGCCAGACAGCGGTACCCTTATTTTACAGGACCCCGGTTAATAAGCTCCGTCTCACGTCACAAAGTCCTGCTGTCCTGTTGCTGATCTCAGATCAGACATCATCCAGCTAAAAACCCTGCCTTCCAACCAAAATTCATCCCTCGTTTCGTTATAATCTGCACATAATCTGGAAATGTTTTAGTGCTCCAGGCTGCAACGTGTTTAAAGATACAAGGTATAGATCAAAGGGTTCCACCCACTCAGCATCAGCAGTAAAGAATCACCTGATCATCTGGAATCATCTGCTCCTGGTTCTTCTCTGCTTCGTGTCTTAAGTGAGACGCTTTGTTCTGCTTGAAGGTTCAGACGTAGATCCCTGTGTGGATTAACCAACACAGAACTATCAAACTGCTCAGGTACAGAGACTGGACTGAACATGAGAGACAACAACACTGTCCTTCAGGAAGATCTGGAGAACTGCTCAGGTACAGAGACTGGACTGAACATGAGAGACAACAACACTGTCCTTCAGGAAGATCAGATGAACTTTCTCTCCGTTTCTCTGTATATTTCTCTCTCCCATCTTTTTTCTGTCTCTCTCTCTGTCTCACATTTTGCTTCCTCTTTGTCTGTATCAGCGTCAGCAGAAATTTACCTGAAAATGATCTGATTTTGGCCTAAAAATCCTGCATCAGTGCATCTCTGTCAAAAAATAAACCCACCGGAGAGAGCTGGAGCATGTGCACACGCGCACACACACACACACACACACCTGCTGCCCCTTTTAGAGACAGAGCAGAAATGATGAGGGAGAAATTTTCCTGCCACAAGAAAAGAAACTCGACACCGAACTGCAATTACAGGTGATTTGGGCCCGACTGAACAGCGGTACCGGGTAATTACACGAGATCGAGTGTGTGTGTGCGTTTGTGTGTGTGTGTTTAGTGCAGGTAAACGGATGTTCACATAGCTCCTACTCGTTCGTGACAATGTGATCCATACGTCAATTTATGCTTCATCTCCCTCTTCCTTCCACACACACACACACACACACACACACACACACACACACACACACACCACGGCACTAAAGAGCCCATCTCCTACATAAAAACCCATCTCCTATATTTTTCTTGCAGATTTTCCCCCAATGATACATGATTTTGACATGATCATTAATTTAGAGTCATATGTAGATGAGCACTGTTCCTATTGGCTGTGTGAGTGGGCGTGGCAAACCCGCTGAAGACAAATTAGTTGTCTTTTGTGGTGTCACAGAAAAACAAATTGGGCCTGATGTGAATGACATTTTTCAGGACATGGGCCCCTTTCAGCTTATTGATCTCATCAATCATATTTATGGACCAGCGTGAAACACACACACACACACTCTCTCACTCTCCTCGGCGTGCTAATAAAACCACACGATTGTTTATCGGTCTTCAGATTTCTCCCTTCTAAAGCATTAATATCCTCTTTCTCTCCATCTGTCTCTCACTAGCTTTACCACACACACACACACACACACACGCTTGGCTAGACTAACATCGCCTCCAAACTGAAAGCAGAAGCATCAATCGGCCATGTGCACTCAGAAAGACAGACAGTGAGACACAAATTACCTGACAGAGAGAGAGAGAGAGAGAGAGAGAGAGAGAGAGAGAGAGAGAGAGAGGGGTTGAAAATAATACACAATTGAGATATTAAAAGAGAGGAAAGAGTGAGGGCAAAAAAGACAGAGAGTGAGGGAGGGTGGATAGAGAAAGCAGAGTGGGGAAAGAAGGAGAAAAAGAAGAGAGCGATAAGATTAAGAATGAGAGAGAAGGTCAGAGAATGAGAGAAAGATATTAAGAAAGAGCAAAACCAAGAGAGAGAGAGAGAGAGAGAGAGAATGATAGGGAGAGAAAGGAGAGAGGGAGACATTATTAAGAAAGAAAAGTGCAGAAGAGAGAGAGAGGGAGAGAGAAACAGAGGGAGTGTGTGTGTGTGTTATTGCCGAGGGGCTCGTCCTCCCTCTTTGTCCACTGATGTTTGGTCAGCTGTTGCCCCTGTTTGCGAGACACACTTTGTCCAGTTTCGAGACCAAGTGTCTCAAATCAGGCTCTCGTCTCACTGGTCTGAGCTCAGTGGACACTCTCTCGTCCAGTCTCGCAGGGTCTCAAACACCACCACCTTCTCTGTCGTTAAGAGTTCCGCTGGTGTAACGTGCCAATGTCTGGAAAAAGTGTGTGTGTGTGTGTGTGTGTGTGTGTGTGTGTGTGTGTGTGTGTGTGTGTGTGCACGCCTACGTGCCAGTTTGCATGGTGACAGATTCCCATTCTGTCCATTGTGTGAGGAGGACAGCTGTGCTGTGTGTTCACCTGTTGCTGGTGATGCTTCTGCCACACTCGTTCACCAACATCCGCCCTCTCTCTTTCCACATCCCTTTCTCTCTTTCTCTACTTTCCTTTCTCACACTCTCTAACCCTCTCTCATTTCTCGTTCGCCTCTCCTTTGTCTCACTCATTCTGTTTCTCTCTCATCTCTCTCTTTCGGTCATTCATTCCTTTCTCTCTTTCTGATACCACAAAACCAGTGAAGTCAAAATTTGCTGCTTGTGCAACCACACGTCCGTATATGGACATTTTTTAACTTGTCCAAATAAAGTGAATTATAAAAGGACAAAAACAAGTTAACCCGCCCTTTGATCTTTCATTAAAAAAAGGAAGAAAAACTGAACCAATGTGAACCACACCAAGCTAATCAATGAGACACACACACACACACACACACACACACACACACACACACACACACACACACGCCTCAAACTTCAACTCCAAAAAAAAAAACCTACTGAAAATCAACATGAACTTCACCGCTTCACTCTCATCCACGTCTCTACTAGTTCTCCCGTCACACACTCAACACACCCTGAACTCCACCGTCCACTCTCCCTGTCCTCTCTCTCACTCTCCTTCACTCTGTCCTGCACCGATGGACACTCAGAGGGACGTCTCTTCTGTGTTTGTGTCCATTTAGTCTGAAACGGGTCTAGATGTTGGGACGGTGACGGAGAATAAAAATAATGAAGGATTAACTCAGATGTTCAGACTGAAGTGAGGAACCTGTTCTGAAGATGGAGGGAGGAGAAGGGACAGATATTTGGGGGGAAATTAAAAAAAAAAAAATGGAGGGAGGAAAAGCAAAAAGTTGTCCAAAAATGAAATACTCAAGTATTGTTCTGAAAAAACAGAGCCAACGTTCTTTGAGTTCAAGCGTGCAGTAAAATAAGGCTCCAAAGAGGAGAAACATCACGATCAGAGGAAGTGAAGAGCATGCAGGTTACAGTAGAAGAGAAACCAGAACTGAGAGGAGAGAAAAAAAAAAAAAAAAAAAAAAAAAGCAGCCTGCCACCAAATGTGCCCATTTATTCTTTTATTTGCCAGGTGTATCTGAGGTCTGGGCTAAAGAGACAGGCTAATGAGTTTAAGATCGACCACACACTCACACACACTGGAGTGAGAAAACCCACACATGCACATGGAGACAGTGTAAGGACTGGGACGCGTTGGACGCTGAGGCCCTTCTGACGTAAGAAACGACAGGAGAGCAGGTCAAGGCCCTCTGACCTCTTGATGTTGGAGAAATGGGTGATGTTGGAGATGTTCTGACCTAATCGCTTCACCAAGACAGTCCTTGTAGGGTGCTGTTGGTGTGCAGTTGTCCAAAATGACAGAGGAAGGACCAAAGACAGGGTTAAGGATAGACTTCATGAACCAAAGCCCTCAGAAGAGCTTCAACTGCTGAAAAAGTTCTGGTTCTGGTAGAAAGATGTAGAAAGACAGAAAGATGCTGACCAGTCAGAGGGTCCATGCCAACTCATGTCCACCACCGAAAGCTCCTATAGTGGACTTCAGAACTGGATCATGGATCCTGTAACAAGGTGGGCTGGTTCTTACGGATCCAGGTCTCTTTTCCATCATGTGGACGGCCGGGTGTCAGAATGTTCTGAGCAAGAGACACCAGGATGCACTGTGGGAAGCCGGCGGAGACATTGTGACTCTCTGGACAACGATCTGCTGGGAAACTTTCGGATTCATGATGTTACTTTGACACCTGAACGTCACTGCAGATCAAGTTCCCCCTTCATGGTGATGCTGCCCCATAACATCAGTGTCCTTTTTCAGCGTGATGACACTCCCTCACACTGCAAACACTCCTGAGGAACACATCTCAGTCCTGTCCACCATCTGTGGGACAAACTAGTCCCATCCATGGACTTAAAGGATCAGGAACCACAGCTCAGAGGGAGTCCAGAACTCAACCCAGACACATATGAGGAAGGTGGTTTAAAGTCACGGCCAATCAGTGAACGGTAGACTGTAGTTTGTCATTCACACACAATCAGGTGGACTGAATGGGGGGTTCACACACTCATTCTCTTTTTTTTTTTCCACCCTTTCTCTTGCTTTCTTTTTCTCTCTCGCTCCCTCTCTTTCTCTCAGTGCACCGGTCAGTAATCTAATCATGAGGCACATGTCAAAGAGATTAGTGTTTGGGTATAGGGTAGCAGTCGCCTCAGGGCACACACGCACACGCTCACACACACACGCGCACACACACACACACAGGTTCAAGCTGCACACACTCATGTCTCTGAGCTCACACACACACACACTCTGCAAAAAGTGTTCAAGAGCTCAAAAATAGAACATCAACCAAAAGATTATTACATTATGGTTGGAACAAAACCTCCTATTTCCACTTTTGTCTCTTTCCTCCTTCTTCTTAAGGCAGCTCCTGTCAGAGGTCTCCACAGCAGCTCCTCTATCTCCAGGTCTTCCTATCATCGGCATCTTTCACACCGTCCCCCTTGCATGTCCTCTCTCACCACATCCATAAAGCTCCTCTTTGTCCTTCCTCTTCTCCTCTTTCCTGGCAGCTCCATCCCCAGCATCCTTCTCCTAATGTACTCCTCGTCCCTCCTCTGGACATGTCCAAACCAAGGCGGTCTCGTTTCTCTGACTTCAAATCATCTCCAATCACCTCCAATCCATCCAACCTGAGCTGTCCATCTAATATACTTGTTCCTAATACTGTCCATCCTCGTCCCTCAAGATTACAAAATCTCAGCATCTTTAACTCTGACACCTCCAGCTCCACCGTCTCTAACTCATATAACAAAGCTAGTCTCACTACCATCGCAAAACCCGTATAACATAGCTGGTCACACTACCACCCCCAACCCCTATATCCCAGCTGGTCACACCACCATCTCCAACCCCCGTTAACACAGCCGGTCACACTACTGTCTCCGACCCTTATAACGCAGCTGGTCTTACTTGCTGGTTTTAGGCCAAATTTAATCAGAAGATCCAGTCAACACGGTAAGCTCGCGAAAAAAATCAATCATTTTCTAATGAATCGTAATCAAGTTAAATCCTACGAGGTCAGACTTACAGCCCTGTCAGCCCGAGGCTTGGAGTTGCAGACAGGAAATGAGGGTGAATGAGCAGGAAGTGCTGCTGTGGATTTGCATGTTTGGTTCGGGTGCTTGGGTCGAGTCTGCTGTCACTTAAATTGATGTCATCGCTGCCCTTTCTCTCCGAGTGCTTAATTCAATCACTCTCTGCTCTCCTCCGACTCATCCCTCTTTCCTCATTCATTACCCAGACACTCATAACACACACACACACACACACACACTCCAGAATGCATGCATGGACACCTTTATTAGCAATGGGAGCACCTTAAAGAAGCTGAATTCACAGTTTAGGCAGTGTCCAGATACTTTGTTTACACTGAAACGTGAAGTGGGTGCAGAAACACAGGGTGGGTGTTTCTAATAAAGTGGCCAGAAGCATCAGTATAATGCTGGGCCTATTTCTTTTCCTCCAATTGTCCCTTCACACCAATTCAAAGGGTGCAGGATGTGGGTGGACTGTCCTCATCACTGTGTGAATTTTAATGTTGGCGCTGCGCTTTGTGATAGGAGGACGCTTTTCATGGAGCACCTGACAAAAGGACAGGTTGTTATAGAGACAGGGACATTAAAAAAAGCCCTCTCTCATCTGTGCTCGGCTCCTTTAGCCGCTGGGCTCTTTATAGACCTCTCATTGTCAAAAAAACAAATAGCGCTCATCTGCATTTGGCTCCCACACACAGGAGGAGGGGGAGGAGAGGCAGAGTATAAGAAAAACAAGAAAAACAGAAAGGTGTGTGTGTGTGTGTGTGTGGGGGGGGGGTGGTACGTTCTGCTATCAGCGCTCAAAAACGCCTCAAAAGAACAGCAGAAGGACGCGCCGCTCCCCTTATCACTCTGACATTTCGTCCGTCCATTTCTGCTGGTTCTGGGTTTAGGAAGCAAGTTTGAACTGTGAAAGTGGAGGTTCGCTCTTTTTAGAACAGTCTCTCCAAAAAAGAGGACAAAAATCAACAGGTGACATTTACCTTCAGATAATGAGGAGCAAAAAACTCATTCCACAGCTTCCTGCAAACCAAATCACCTGGACAGGTAACAACAGTGCGGCAGGAATGCGGAACAGCGGGCTGTGCTTTTATATATAAGTAAGAAATGCGGGTATGGTGTTCCTAATAATATGGCGAGGGGTTGGAAACACAATGGAGGAACTGAAACTAATTATTCTTCCGTTTTCCATTGTAAACTGAGTTTGGAGATAAGAGGTCTCGTTCCAGCCGTCACCAGTACTCGTTTACCATGGACATCACCATCAAGTTCACCTTTCACTTGATCATATACATCATCATCATCATCATCATCATCCTCGCCCTGTCACTGAGTCTACCATCGACACCACCATCCACTTCAGCCTCTTCCATCAGAGCTCCATCAGCACTCCAGCCGCCGTCTACATCTCTCCATCTCTCTCTCTCCCAGCCGAGCGTCCCGCCCGCCACTCGTGGAAAAAAGCAATAAAGTGCATAAAAATGAGATTTAGCCTCGGCACACTTCAGTCCGGATCAAACAATAACAGGGAGGAAAGAGACCAGCTGCCTTCTCGAGGAACCGGCCGTAAACAGCGATCGGCTGAAGATACAGGCTGCTCGCTGGGGCTCCGTCCCAAACAGTTACAGATGAGTTACAGATGTTTCCTGGCCTCACAGCGGGTACGAAGCCCAAAGCAGTATCTGAAATGTTGGGGCGCTGAAATTCATAAAAACAGTGCTCATCTCTTTCTAAAGCACATCCCAAAAGTAAACACCCATCACTGCTCCCCGGGTGCTGGAAATGGCTGCCCCCTGCTGGCAGTGTGTGTGGTTTAAATACAGAGGATGTGTTTGATTGCGATTCGCTGTGTGCTGTAGCATATGTTCACAATGACAAATAGTCACTTTCACTGTCAAATCAATGCCAGATGTGCGTGACAAAAACGAATAACGTCAAAAAAAAAAACCCCGTTTTCAAAAAAATAATACTTTTCTCCTTCCTTTCACGTGCTTTCAATTGTTTAATAAAAACCAGTGAATCAAAAGATCCAGTTTTCTAGATCAGTCAATAAGTTCTTGTAAAGAGACGTGAGGACATTTTATAACTACAGTGGACACGCAGGCTCGTCAAAAACAAGACAATGACCTTCAAACTGACACTCCACTCGCATGTGCAGCGCTGGTTCTTAAGGACTACACCATCATTTCAGACACTCATGCGACGTCAAAAGGACGCTGGACGGGCTGGATGGTCTTTTGAGACGTTGGATAAAAAACCCTTTTCCAAAAATGACGATCAATTTTGTCGTACAAGCACGAGGTTTAAGAGCCGACGACAGATTCATTAAAACCACGGACTGTGCGCCTGTCGCAGCGACTCACGGGGCTACCCGATGCAGTACGAAAGGGCCTACAAACTTACATGAAGGAATAAAAGACAAAATCTTGATTTTAATGGCATTATTGATTATTGTTAAGGGTTGCCAGATCTGGTGCCTACTTGCGGTGGAAGCTTTGGTCAGTAGTGAGGTCACTATCTGGGGAAGGAGATAACAGACGTGTGTGTCTGAGTGCACTTTTTTTTTTTCTGGAAAGCTGAAAAAGGAGTGTTTCTGCTTCATTCAGTGTGTGTGTGGGCATGTCCGTGTGTGTAACAGCAGGAGTGACATTAAGCGTGTTTGATGTTTTAGATAAATGCATCCATCTTCAGCCTGGAGGACGCCACTCTGACGTGTGTGATCTTCATATATCCAGACACACACACACACACACACACACACACACACACACACACACACACACACACACACACACACACACACACACACACACTTTCATACGGTTAAAGGGGAATCACAAAAACAACTATATTTCCTTAACGGTTACGACATGAATAAAGTAGTTGAGGGCGGGACTGGTGAGAACTGTCCACGTTGCTGGTGAATGGACGCAGACGCCGCCTGACGGCTGAGACACTGCATGGATGCACGGTTCATGGAGGAGGGACACAGGCAGAGACGTGGAGTCTCACTGCACATCTGGTTCCATTCACCTCCACTGTCAC
>CM029374.1:993376-1103376 GCA_017165825.1 Hepsetus odoe | reverse complement strand
TCTCTTCAGTGGAGGGGGAACTCATTTCTGTATTGAACTCTATCTAGGTCTATACACACACACACACACACACACACAGCTGTCTCTAGTGTAAATGGACTTGGTCACACAGACATGTGCCTGGCAGGTGTGTGTGTGTGTGTGTGTGTGTGTGTGTGTGTGTGTTCAGTGCAGTGAATTGTGTAATGTGAGCACATTTCACAATTTCTCCTCACTGTGTCTGTTAAAGACGGTTTTAACTGTATTGATTTAAATTATCACTTAATCACTAACACACATGCGTACACACACACACACATGGCATTACTGCCACTTCTCTGCTCAGCAAAGATTAAGTGCCGACAAAGAGACACAGAAACAGAAAGAGGTAGCAAAAAAACAGAGAGGGAGACAGAGATAAAAAGAGACTTACGGAGAGTCAGAAAAGACAGAAAGTTAGACAAACTTACATTCCACACACACACACACACACTCTCACTCTCACACTCACTCTCACCAAGTAATTGGCACGCCTTTTCATCTGTCATTAATATCGGCACTGTGGCACTAAAGGTGCAAAAGTGGGTTTCCGTCTTTGGGACCGTGTGAGTGTGTGCGTGAGAACGTTGATTACAGAGCGAGTGTGTGCACCTCGGACCTCGGGGTGGAAAGGGCCGAGTGGATCAGCGGTCCAGTAAACGGAGACGGAGATATGAGAGGAACGCGCACACAGTGGGTCCTACTTAATTTGAAAACATGGCCGTAGTTTGTTCGAGAGCAAATGAAGGCCAGGCTAGGCAGACCTATCACTTACTCCACACACACACACACACACACACACTCCAATAGAAAAGCATTAAAAATGCAATGCTTACCAAATAGCACATCCCCACACAGACAAACACACACTCATACGATTAGAGCCGTCTGAAGAGTTTCTCTGAAATATTTATTCTTTTTATTCTATTAGGTTTTAACAAAAGACCCACTTTTATTGTGTAATTTTATTCAGACACTTTATGCTGTGTTAGTGAGTGTAAGAGTGTTAGTGGAGTGTAAGAGTGTGTAGTATGGTTTGGAAATGCAGGTGGCATGTAGTGTAAGAGTGTAAGTGTGCAGTGTGTGTATGTAGGGTGTGTAGTGGAAGAGTGTAAGTGTGTAGTGTAAGTGTGCAGTGTGTGTGTATGTAATGTAAATGTGTAGTGTAAGTGTGTAGTGTGTGTGTGCAGTGTGTGTGCAGTGTATGTGTACTGTCTGTCTATGTAGTGTAAATGTGTAGTGTGTGTGTGTATGAATAGTGTAAATGTTTAGTGTGTGCATGTAGTGTCAATGTGTAGTGTAAGTGTGTAGTTTGTGTAGTGCGTGTCTGTGTTTGTAATGTGAGTGTGTGTGTGGTGTCTGTAGTGTTAGTGTTAGTGTATGTAGTGTTAGTGTGTGTGTGTAGTCTGTAGTGTTAGTATTAGTGTGTGTAGTGTTAGTGTGTGTGTGTAGTCTGTAGTGTTAGTAGTGTGTGTGTGTGTGTAGTCTGTAGTGTTAGTGTGTGTGTGTGTAGTCTGTAGTGTTAGTGTGTGTGTGTGTGTAGTCTGTAGTGTTAGTGTGTGTAGTTTGTGTAGTGTGTGTCTGTGTCTGTAGTGTGAGTGTGTGGTGTCTGTAGTGTGTGTGTGTAGTCTGTAGTGTTAGTGTGTGTAGTGTTAGTGTGTGTGTGTAGTCTGTGTTAGTGTGTGTAGTGTTAGTGTGTGTGTAGTCTGTAGAGTAGTGTGTGTGTGTAGTCTGTAGTGTTAGTGTGTGTAGTGTTAGTGTGTGTGTGTAGTCTGTAGTGTTAGTGTGTGTGTGTGTAGTCTGTAGTGTTAGTGTGTGTAGTTTGTGTAGTGTGTTTCTGTGTCTGTAGTGTGAGTGTGTGTGGTGTCTGTAGTGTTAGTGTGTAGTGTTAGTGTGTGTGTAGTCTGTAGTGTTAGTGTGTGTGTGTGTGTGTGTGTTAGTGTGTGTTTGTGTGTGTTTCTGTGTCTGTAGTGTGGAGTGTGTGTAGTCTGTAGGCAGTGTTAGTGTATGTAGTCTGTAGTGGGCAGTGTGTGTGTGTGTGTGCAAGTAGTGTGTGTGTGTGTGAAAAGTAGTGTGTGAAGCCAGTAGTGTGGCCCGTGTCTGTAGTGTGAGTGTACCCAGAAAAAGAGTGTGTGTGTGTGTTAGTGTGTATGTAGTCTGTAGGCGAAAAAAGTAGTGTGTGTGTGTGTAGTTGGATCTTTGTAAATCTGTAAGCAGCCTCGTCCTCCAGTTTTCGGTTCTTTAATATCTTCCAGTTTAAACTGGTTTCTGCGGGCTGGTGTTCACTGAATCATTCATGGTTGTGCCCAAGTGTCCGACTGCTTGGAAACGAACATCTTCGGTCATTGGAACCACTGGTGTAAAACCAGAACTATTTCGGCAACTATTTGAGAAAACAGCTGATAGGAACAAATCCCCGTCTGGGTGGAGCAGCTCGCAGGGAGAGGAGCTCGAGCTGGCCGAAAACCAGACCTTCGAGTCACAGCCCACTTTCACAGGACTACCCCGCACACACACACACACCACCCTGTCCACACGTCCCAACTCAGTCTGATCAGATATTAGGGTGGAACACACACACACACACACGTCTGCTAATTTAGACATACTATATGGCCATAACACGAACAAGCACGTACGCACACACACGCACGCACACACACACACACACGTAAAAAGGGCTGCGGGGATGTTTCTGTGGAGCGAGTGGACCTGTGGAGTGTGTGTGTATGAGGGGCTGGTTAGGGCTTAGAGTATTAAACAGAACAGTCCTGTCCCGTCTCGTCTCCGCCTGCCTCCCCAGGACCCTGTCCCTGCCGAGCTCCAGTTCCTACCGAGACCCCCAGCCTCACGAAGCCCATCCTTCAGACAGCACCTGTTCACACGGATCAGTCGGGGTCGGGTTCCTCCTTAAATCTGCTGTTTCGGACACTAATCCTGCAGATTAATCCCTAATTTCATCACTAAATCACTAATTTAATATCAGCGCTGGAACTGAACCCTGCGGCTTTTATTCCAGCAGTTCATCACATTCATTTACATTTATTTATAGAAGAGCAGCGTTAATGACACTGTCAGATATACTGTCCTGTGTGTGTGTGTGTGTGTGTGGGGATGGCGGGGGTAGGTCTGTTCTATAAAACACTGACATGATAAACATTTTAATCCCTAATTGTGGAATCCCACTGGTTCTCTCTCTCTCTCACACACACACACACACACACACACACACACACAGTGCACTAATGCTATAAATGATTTAACATCTCAAATTCAGACTGGAAACCATGACGGAGGGGGTGATACGAGAAACAGGAACTAGGAAAGAAGAGGAAGAAAAAGATGGAGATGAAAAGAAGTGGGAGTTGGTAGTGCAGGAGAGAGCAAGAGGGAAAAAGGAAGTTATACTTAGTAAGTATGTAAAGAGATCGTGTGTGTGTGAGAGGGAGGGGGGGTGAGTAAAAGATCAGGCTGAAATACACCAGCTGTCTACTGGGTAATTACATAAGAGGAGTTTAGAGAAGTGTGTGTGTGTGTGTGTGTGTGTGTTAGAGAAGAGGAGTGTATGAGTGTGTATGATTGTGTGTTTATCCCTCCATTGTTCCCCCAAATTTCTGTCTTTTCTCCTCCTTTCAGTCTGAACTCATCTGAGGGATGATTTTTCTTTTCCATCACCTTCAGTTCAATTCTGTCCAACGCCACAGCGCCCCCTTGTGGAGAGTTCAGCCTGCTCAACACACCTTTACCACGCCCTGCTGACGCCGTTCGTAGAAATTATAAAGAGGATTTTAAAAAACACTCAAATTAAAAATACCAGAAAGAAAACGATTTTTGGAGAAAATGAAATGTTAAATTATTTTGGAGTCGAATGATTTTCATTCGGTAATCATAACGGCCCGAACGAGATCCTTTCTAAACATTATCCGATTTCATTAAAAAACCGAAGGGAAGTGAGCGTGGGGTGAACGAAAGGCAAAGGAAGTAGAGAGAAAGTTGTCGCTTTCTTACAAAAGATCACTATTTGTTCACGTTGGCTTCAAAGTTCACACACACACACACACACACACAGAACTGATGTCACGTCTGGTAATTGTAAACCAACCAACTCCACCCTTCCCTCGTGAGCCGCTTCTTCTTTCATTCTTCCTTTCTTTCTTCCGCCTATTCATTTCCCTTCCTCTGTTTATGCCTATTCTTGTTACTATTGCCTCTTACAGGCCTCTTTTCCCTCTCTCTTAGTCTGGCTTCTTGCAGTCCCCTGCCTCGGCTCCCAGCCGTCTCTGTGTCGGTCTCGGCCCCGGTTCCCGCCCTGGCCGGCCCTGTGTCGGTCTCGGTCTCGGTCTCGGTCTCTGTGTCGGTCTCTGTGTCGGTCTCTCTACACCTCAGATGTTTGGTGAAGTCACTGAAGGAGGAGTGGAGTGTCCGTATCACTTCTTTCAGCTGCAGAAACCAGTTCGTTTCTCCATTTCACAGAAATGATGTGTGTCCTGGACTGAAGGTCGGGGGAAAATAATCCTTCCAATGGGACGAGTTAACATCACTCCCCCGCCTCTGCTTTTAAACCTCTTATCTCCCTGTCCTGTTTTGTGGTGTTTGTTTCCTCTGCAATCACTTTATCTGATTGGACCAAAAAAATAAAAAAGACACTGAGTTTGGTTCCAACCTGCTTTCAGAAAATGATATACATATGTGTGCGTGTGCATGTGTGTGTGTGTGGGGAGAGTACAAGCCAGCTATAAAGTGATGTCCACCTTAAATACTGCATTGAAGTTGGCTTTAACACTGCTCCACCTTAAACAGTGCAGTGACAGCAGGTTCCTCTGGGCGGAGCAGCGTTAAGGCAGCGCTTCACTTTCAGTTTGTGTTTTTAATCTGCTGGAGTTCCTCACATCCCTTTAAACACCCTTTTTAATTGATCGAATTAATTACACCCAGCAGTTCAATCCACACTAACAAATGAATCCCTCGTTACATTTGAACACCAAAAACTGAACAATAGGTGAACTAGCTTTCTGATTGGCTGTTAGCACTGTGAGGTTCACTCAGGCCACTGAGGCGTGTGCTGCCTTATGTATTTTTGGGGGTGGCAAGACACACACACACACATGCCACAGAGTCATTGCTGTGTTAAAAAGATATCAGTCAGTGCGCTGAATCTCTACATAGCAGCTGGACACTGTGTGTGTGTGTGTGTGTGTGTGTGTGTTTTATATAAATAACATTAAACATTAAGATGGAATCTCTAGGACTTAGAGGCCGCAAAGGAGTCTCTGAGTGTTTAGTGTTTAGTTAAAAACACTCAACCCAGCCGATTATGTGTGTGTGTGTGTGTGTGTGTGTGTGTCCTTTTTTATAAGATTTTATTAACTTTTCTGATTTTCTTACCTTCTACTCTCAGTACATTCCTGTACTTGTTACCTTCTACTCTCAGTACATTCCTGTACTTGTTACCTTCTACTCTCAGTACATTCCTGTACTTGTTACCTTCTACTCTCAGTACATTCCTGTACTTGTTACCTTCTACTCTCAGTACATTCCTGTACTTGTTACCTTCTACTCTCAGTACATTCCTGTACTTGTTACCTTCTACTCTCAGTACATTCCTGTACTTGTTACCTTCTACTCTCAGTACATTCCTGTACTTGTTACCTTCTACTCTCAGTACATTCCTGTACTTGTTACCTTCTACTCTCAGTACATTCCTGTACTTGTTACCTTCTACTCTCAGTACATTCCTGTACTTGTTACCTTCTACTCTCAGTACATTCCTGTACTTGTTACCTTCTACTCTCAGTACATTCCTGTACTTGTTACCTTCTACTCTCAGTACATTCCTGTACTTGTTACCTTCTACTCTCAGTACATTCCTGTACTTGTTACCTTCTACTCTCAGTACATTCCTGTACTTGTTACCTTCTACTCTCAGTACATTCCTGTACTTTTTCATTCTCAGTTGTAGTTTTATCTCAGTACAGAGTCAACACTGGCTTTAATGGGCTGTACTACTGCCCTGCTGATGTCCTTAACTTACAAAGTCAATACTCTTGGAGGGAGGAGCATGTGGTGTGTGTGTGTGTGTGTGTGTGTGTGTGAGTGAGAAGACTCCTCTCAAGGGCATGGGGTGAGTAGGCGTTGCAGCTCTAACACTGATATAAATGTGGAATCAGCTGCCTCCACTTTAAGACCTGAACTCCATATAGATGACTTGATGCTGGACCTGGACCTCCTCGATCCAAGCGGTCAGAACTGGTCCCTGACAGAAGAACCGGCCGAGTTATAAAATCCTGCACGAAGTCTTAAACCCTAATTCGTCAAGCCTTTTTTGGATCCCAAATTATATCCAATGCGGTATTTTTGATTGGAGAAATGATGATCTATAAAAACATTGAAATATGGACCAGCATAATCAGCAAATACTGATAGTCTGAAATGATCAGGCAGCTCTAACGTGAACCCACATAACCATGCATGTCTGATTCAAAGCAGTGGACAAAAGTGACAGCAAGTCCAAAGAGTAGAAGATCAATAGCATTAAGAGGAATATGGACCAGGATGGCCCTGAATCTTCACTTCCAGAATTTCTGCTGAGACGACATTAAAGCTCTACTGGACTCAATCAGGCGTCTCAAGATGAAAAGGTTGTGGGTTCGATTCCCAGTCTGGGTTCTTTCTGTGTGGCGTGGACATGTTCTTCACACGTCTCCGGTTTCCGCCCACAGTCCAAACACACGTCAGGTGGACTGGAGATGATGAACGTTCTCCTAAGGGAGTGTTTAAGTGTGTGTGTGTTCAGCGATGGACTGCTGACCTCTCCAGGGTGTTTCTACACCTTTGGCCTTTACTGTCATCGGCCATTTTGGTCAGCACTGATTAAATTTGGACAAAACCAAAACTAACATTTCTAATTTAAGAGTAAATTCTAATAAATTGAAAATTAAAAGGACTGCCATTACACCTTTCTTTAGTTCGGGTTTCCTCTCATCGAGCAGAACATGTGATTTCCACCGACCAGTCCAAAAAAGCAGCACAAATTTGAATGTGTCTCAAATCAAGGACTTGAGTGTTCAACCCTACAGCTTTCAATCAGCCGGTTCTGAAAGGAATTAACCTTCTGACCTCGAGCAGTGACGCCCAGAGCAGCACTGCTGAGCGAAGGTAAACGAGAGGAAAATCAAATAACCAGGCAAAAAAACTAAACAAAAAAGCCTATCTGGAAAACAGGAGCCCTGAAAGCAAAATGCAAACTCAATTAAAAGACACCCCCAGGTCCAAAAATCTGAGAATATACTGAATTGTTGGTTTTTGTCCCCACCAGGAAGTCAAAGCAACCCAGACTTGGACTTGGTCCAGCCATAGAGAACAAAACCCCCATGATCTGAAACTAATTAACCCTTTAAAATGCACCCAAAATGCATCGTAACACCTAAATAAGCCTTGACATGAACCTTTTCCGACACCTGTATAGAGAAGGGACATAAGGAGCCTCCATTCACTAAAGATCACTTCACATTTCTGGGATAAAAAGGCTTAAAGTATATAAATATTGTTAGAATGTCCGACAGGTGCTCCTGTTTGGTGTCTCCACAGCAGAAGATCCATCTCCATGTCTTCCTGTCTTCCTGCATCTTCCATAAACCCTACCATAAACCTCCTTTGTTCTTCCTCTTCTCCTCTTTCCAGGCAGCTCCATGCTCAACATCCTTCTCCTGATATTATCCTCGTCTCTCCTCTGGACACGTCCAAACCAGCTCGCTTCTCTCACTTTTTCTCCCAATTGTCCAACCTGAGCTGTCCCTCTAATATACACGTCCCAAATCCTGTCCATCCTCGTCCCTCCCGAAGCAAATCTCAACACTTCCAGCTCCTGTCTTTTCATCCATCACGTATAACATAGCTGGGTTCGCTACCGTCCTGTAACCCTTCACTCTCACTCGTTTGTCACAGATCACTTCTGCCATATTTTAGCTTGTTTAAACTATCATGTATTATTTCAGCATCTTTTTGATACCTGAACTAAAGTAAATCCTGGACTAATCCTGCTCTCTTAATAAAGAAAACACAAAAACGACAAGAAACGACAATATGATCCGAAATGAAACGGATCACGACATCCCATACACACATGGTGCTATGCTAAATTCTTGAGCCCTCATCTTTCTCTGGATCTTTTCCTTCCAAAGATCCACTTTCTTGTACTTTCAACATCATGCTGAGGACCAGTTCTCCAGATCTTCCTGAAGGACAGTGTTGTTGTCTCTCATGTTCAGTCCAGTCTCTGTACCTGAGCAGTTCTCCAGATCTTCCTGAAGGATTTACTTGCAAAACAGGTGCAGATAATCAGGTGATTCGTTCACTGATGCTGAGTGGAACCCCTTTATCCAGAACCCTGTATCTTTAGACACTTTGCAGCCTGGAGAAATACAACACCCGTACCAGTTTCTTTTAATCAATCACCTAAATCTGACAAACATAAAGACAAAGAAGAAGGTGATTCCTTAGCAAAATATAAAGAATGAGGGGTGTCCCATGACTTTTGGACAGTACTGTATATACATATACAAAAAGCTACTTTCACAGGACGTCGCCAACCCAACCCTCCCAAGCTTCTGCCAATGAGGTGTGACAGCAAAGCCTGTTTTGGGACGATAAACCCTCCTGAGGCAAGCGTCAGGTGAGGCTATTTCACAACCTCCACAAGCTCGTTTGATCATCATCTTCACTCCAAACTAGGGCTCGACCATTTGAGGATCGTTTTGATTTGGCACTGGAACTTTTTCTGCAATTTAAATGTGATTCATCTCTTTAGATGAACCCCATTAGTGGCTATTTAGCTCTTTGTTTTTCCGTTTTTCAGAAAAAGTTTTTTTCCACCAAGGTCCATTTTTTTTGAGCTCGAGGCTTTACTATGAGACTTTATTATTAGTATTATTAAACTATTAAAAAAGCCTGTCCGTACCCGATAACATGGGTTCTAAATGAAAATGGGGCTCATTTCTTAAAAACGGCAAACTCCTGTGATTTCAATTTAAAGACCGTTAGTTGTTGTTTAGAACTCTCTGAAACCTCTGAGCCCTGAGCTCCACAGGAAACATCACTGGGTCGAGGAACCGCCTTTAAAAAAGGTCCACGGGGGGACCAGCCTGCCTCAGCCATCTTAGAAAGTTCTTGTTCTGCTCAGTCAGACCCATTAAACTCTCGATGTGCTTTAAGGGGTTCTTTAAACTCCTATTCAGGATCTTTGAACCTTGGTACCCCGTTTCCATCAGTTTGGAGTGGAACCACTATAGGACAACGGAAGTAAACAAGGAGACTCCCACTAATGTCCAAATTTTTGGGTTCCAGCTGGGAGCCAACTTTCAAGCCTATTTGTTTTTGATTAAAATGCTCCAGAAGTTGGTGCCAAAAGTAGAACAGAACAGAACAGATACCATTTGTTGCAGTCAAGCCAACCAAACTTTTTCAGCTTTCTAGAATCTTTTGTGCTTAAACAGTCCAGGCTAGAACCAATCCGGTTCCCTGTTGGCCATCACCATCAGAAGAAGCTTCACAAAATGTGAAATGGAGATGTTAATTGCAGGACCTCTGATGTTTTTCTTTAAGGGACCAAAAGCGGTTCTTCTAAAAGTTTGAGCACCTTCACATGTGAGGCTGGCTGACGAAGACCTTCCCGACACAGTCAGCTCAAACACACCTGAGCCGACTCAGCGCTGACCAAGGAATCTGGACCGGAACTTCCTCGACCTTCAACAGGCTTCTGGTTTAAGATGATTTGGTTCTGCTAAACTCTGTTCTGTGCAAAAAATCTGGGTGTGCTGGACAAGATCTGGACAACAGACACGCTGAGAAAAAGAGAAGGACCCCCTGTTCTCCAGGAGAGGTCGGCGAGACTGATCTCACCGTCTCCGTCTCGAGCGACCCCTGAGAAGACTGGGGGCACTTTACCTGATCTTGTAGTTGGGCAGTGTGTGCTTCTTCTTGATGACCCTCTTGAGCTGGTTGACGATGATGGACGTGAGCTGGGGCAGCGGTCGGCCCTCGAACTGCGACTTCACCTCGAAGTCGATCAGCGGGTCCTCCAGGAAGGAGAAGGACCAGTGCGTGAAGGGCGCGCGGGTGAACTGGAGCCTGAGGCGGCCCGCCACCCGGGTCATCTTCACGAACAGGTAGGCGGACTTGCCGAACACCAGGTCCACGTCGATGGCCAGGTGGAAGCCGCCGTTGTACTCCAGGTCCACCTCCAAGCTCAACTCCTCCGGCACACCCTCCTCGTTGACCGCCACGGGCCGGGCCAGCCGGGCCGTCTTGAAGACGGGCACCGAGTTGCCCAGGGAGATCTCGCTGAGGCTGAGCCCCTCCAGGAGACGCCCGGCCGTCTTGGTCTGCAAGAGCTCCTCAAATTCGACGCGGATCTTCTTGGTCACCCAGTGGCGCACCACAGGGGTGTCTCGGAGCTCCCGGAACAAGAAGAGGAAGATGGCGTTGAGGAAGCCGCAGGTCTCCGCTGCGGTCTCGCCCTGGGACTGAGATGACTGGGATGACTGGGACTGGGATGACTGGGACTGGGAGGGGGACTGTTTGGGGAGGTTTACCTCCTGCTGCTTGGAGGAGCCCGTGCTGTCATCGCCCTGCTGCTGCTGCTGCTGCTGCTGGAGGTAGTCCCTGAGCGCGGGCTGGGCCGCGGTTCGGCAGTACTGCTCGGATCTGCCGACGGGCTCCGGGCTCCGCCGGTACAGCAGCGCCAGCTGCAGCAGCAGCGTCAGCACGGCTCCCGACAGCGCCGACAGCAGCACCAGATAGATCATTTTTGCGGCCTGTCAGCAGCCCGGAGCTCCGCGGGTTACAGTGGTAGGAATAATAACGATGACAGCAATAATAAATAAATAAACGAACCCTCCCCGCCTCCCGGAAAGGCTCGGTTCCACCTGGACGCTCACAAAGCTGCCATATCATCCGCCTCGCTCCTGGGCTGCGGAGGCGCGCCCTGATTGGACGGGCGGTGCCCCACGTCACCCTGCGCGATGGCGTCACGCCGGGCGCGCACGAAGAAGCCGAGAGGATAAAATAAATAAATAGACATATTTATTTAACAAATATTTTAAAAATGTAAAAAAACAAACAACAAAAAGAAAAAAAAAGACAAATCATTAACAAAATAAATAACTATAATTAAACCTATTAAAAACGAAGCCGAATAAAATCATACAAATAAATGAATCCATAAATAAAATAAAATAAAATGAAAAAAAAAAAATACGGACAAACCCCCCCCCCAAAAAAATTAAGCGAATACTTTATTTTTAAAAAGTCGTACAAATCAAAGATATGTGATAAATATCTTACAAATCAAAGATATTTTATTTGTTTTGATTTTTCGATATGATTTATTAAATGAAATCAAAGGGGAACAAAAACAAGCAGAAACCCGTATTCTGACTAGTCCCGCCCTAACCGTGCTGTGATTGGCTAGGGCAGTCAGTCTTCTGCGCTGTGATAGGCTGTCAAATCTGTCAGGGACGTTAAGTGAAATCTGTCAATAAAAACATTTTAAGGTTACACAAGATTTTAAACGTTACACAAATAAAGTATCATTACAGCATCTTTACTTTAAAAAACAGTTTTATTCAGATACAGGCTTTTCCAGTAGACATTCTTCACGAGAGTTTTAGACGCGTTTTACCCACAGGTGCTCCCTCGCCTTGCACGATGCCGCCATCTAGCGGCGAGAGTTCATGACGGTCAATCTCTCCTCCCTCCACGGGTCTAGGGAGTTGTCTGAAAGTTCCCTAATACGAGCTATATTTTTTAAATAAATAATGCACCAAACTTCTTCTTCTTCTTTTTCTTTCGGCTGCTCCCGTTTAGGGGTCACCACAGCAGATCAACTGTCTCCATTTCTTCCTGTCTTTTGCATCTTCCTGCTTCAACCCGACCACCTGCATGTCCTCTCTCACCACGTCCATAAACCTCCTCTTTGGTCTTCCTCTTCTCCTCTTTCCTGGCACCTCCATCCTCAACATCCTCCTTCCAATATAATCCTCGTCTCTCCTCTGCACATGGCCAAACCAACGCAACCTTGCTTCTCTAACTTTGTCTCCAAGACGTCTAACCTGAGCTGTCCCTCTAATATACTCATTTCTAATCCTGTCCAACCTCGTCACACCCAACGAAAATCTCAGCATCTTTAACTCTGACACCTCCAGCTCCGCCTCCTGCCTTTTCGTCAGTGCCACCGTCTCCAACCCATACAACATAGCTGGTCTCACTACTGTCCTGTAAACCTTCCCTTTTACTCTAGCTGGTACGCTTCTGTCACAAATCACTCCAGTCACTCTTCTCCACCCATTCCAACCAGCCTGCACTCTCTTCTTCACCTCTCTTCCACACTCACCATTACACTGAACTGTTGATCCCAAGTATTTAAACTCCTCCACCTTTGTTACCTCCACTCCCTGCATCCTAACCACTCCACTTTCCTCCCTTTCATTCACACTCATGTATTCTGTCTTTGCCCTACTCACTTTCATTCCTCTCCTCTCCAGAGCATATCTCCATCTCTCCAGGTTCTCCTCAAGCTGCTCCCTACTCTCACTACAGATCACAATATCATCAGCAAACATCATCGTCCACGGAGACTCCTGTCTAACCTCGTCCGTCAACCTGTCCATTACTACTGCAAACAAGAACGGGCTCAGTGCTGATCCTTGATGTAATCCAACCTCTACTTTAAATGCATCCGTCACTCCCACTGCAGATCTCACCACTGTTACACTGCCCTCATACATATCCTGAACTACTCTCACATACTTCTCTGTAACACCAGACTTCCTCATACAAAACCACAACTCCTCTCTAGGCACCCTGTCATATGCTTTCTCCAAATCCTCAAAGGCACAATGCAGCTCCTTCTGACCTTCTCTGTACTTCTCCATCAACACCCTCAGAGCAAACATTGCATCTGTGGTGCTCTTTCTCGGCATAAAACCATACTGCTGTTCACTGATCCTCACCTCTTTTCTTAACCTGCTTCTACTACTCTTTCCCATAACTTCATGGTGTGGCTGATCAACTTTATCCCTCTATAGTTACTACAGCTCTGTGCATCACCCTTATTCTTGAAGATCGGTACCAGTACACTTCGTCTCCACTCTTCAGGCATCTTCTCACTTGCCAAGATTGTGTTAAACAATCTGGTCAGAAACTCAACTGCCATCTCCCCTAAACATCTCCATGCTTCCACTGGTATGTCATCCGGTCCAACAGCCTTTCCATTCTTGATCCTCTTCATCGCTGCCCTTACTTCCATCTTGTTTATTTGCTGCACTTCCTGGTTAACTCTTCTCACATCATCCAGTCTTCTCTCTCTCACATTTTCTTCATTCATCAGCTCCTCAAAGTATTCCTTCCATCTGCTCAACACGCTCTGTTCACCTGTGAGTACGTTACCATTTCTATCTTTAATCGCCCTGACCTGTAGCACATCTTTCCCAGATCTGTCTCTCTGTCTAGCCAATCGGTAAAGGTCCTTTTCTCCCTCTTTACTGTCCAACCTCTCATACAATTCACCAAACACCTGATCTTTGGCCTTCACCACTGCTTTCTTCGCCCTGCGGTTCATCTCCTTGTACTCCTGTCTACTTTCTTCATCTCTCTGACTGTCCCATGTCTTCTTTGCCTCCCTCTTCTTTTGAATACAAAATAATGCACCAAACAAAAGCTAATAAATTCGACAAATTCAAAAATAATCATGTAATTCTGTGTACTAACATCCTAACATATAATAATATATATATAATCAATAAAGGCTGAGTGAATCCTAAACCAATGGACACGTTTAAGCCTGTATACACATAATATACAGTTTATTAAAACCGTGCAACTAAACGAAATGACGAGTTTAAGAAAAATGTGTAACACGTTTTTCTTAGGCGAGATTTTTACGGTATTTACGGCTTCAGGGGTTTTAGGCTCTGTTGCGCGCGCACCTATAGGCCTGTTATTACGGTAACGCCTGTTCGTAGCGAGCAGGTTGTCGGTTTGTTGTTTTTAAGATAAAAATGTCGCAGCCTCCTCCAAAACCCTGGGAAAGACGAGTTCCCGGGGCTCTGGCAGCTCCACTCAACTACCGGTCAGTACCGTCTGTATCCGCTCCGTCTTTCAGAAGGGAAAAAGCGAGTGAGTGTGGATGTTGGTCCAGGCCCCGAAGCGCAGTGGCCTAAACTATGCTAAGCTAAGCTAAGCTAAGCTAGCAGCACTCTTACGCAACTGTAAGTCAGAAACACCTCAGATTTTACTGCAATAAATACCCAAGGACGCCTTTTTGTGGTGCCCAGCCGTGTCTAACCTCACAGCCCCCGGATAGTGAGGATAAAAGGAGTGTTAGGTGGAAACTGGAGCTGGAGAGCAAGTGTTTTGGGGGAGTTTCTGCTGAACTGTTTATTGAAGTTTCCTCTCAGCTCCTCTTCTCCCTCCACTGGACATCATCTCCCACCTTATTCCCCTTTATTCCTCTCAGAAATCATCGCAGGGCTTATCTTGGGCTTGTTGTAAACGGTAGAAACACATAATGATCTGTTTCTGTGTCCAAATGGATCTTTTTCGGGTCTGATGTGGGTGATCTACCCTCAAATATAATCATATTTCAAATATGAATCATCCTTATCTTATTTCCACACTGACAGTGTCGTTAGCTGGAAGATAATCAGCTTTATTTATAGATGAGAAAGTGATAATATAGAATGAGTGAGTGTCCGTACAACGCGTTCAAGATGCAAGGCAATAAAACCAATCTGAAAGCTCAGGTGAAAAGGCTTTTTAAAGGTGTAAAGACAGCCTGAGGTTGTTCCAAATTTTTGCCTGAAATAATAAAACATTTTTAATTTTGGAATATTTGGATCATAAGTGCCGAATGATCTCCGTTTGGAAATGATTCTGTGCAAATCCAAATGTGTAATGGTTCTTTTACAGCTTTAAATGTTCTGATAGAATAGACTTCAGTTTTTCTGGTGCACATCAGTGAAAATAGCAGTCAGTATATAAACTCTATCCTTAAAGTTCCTCTTCCATTCATACCTGTGCATTATATCCCTCAGGTCTACAGATTTTGCTGCAGCAGTGGATGGACCGCCAGCGTCGGGTCCACCGGTCTTAACCCGCATGGCGCCTCCGGTCCCTCCACGGCCCGTCCAACAGAACTACCGTCCGGCCTACAGCTCCTTCCCTTCCTCTTACAGCCCCTACAGCTATGGCGGAGGCTACAGCCCTTACAGTTATGGAGGATATGGCCTGGGAGGTGGTTTGGGTTACAGCCGTTTCCGCGTTGAGGACGTCCCACCCAGCCGCTTCGTCCAGCAGGCGGAAGAGAGCAGCAGGGGCGCGTTCCAATCCATCGAGAGCATCGTGCACGCTTTCTCTTCCGTCAGCATGATGCTGGACGCCACCTTCTCGGCCGTCTACAACAGCTTCCGCGCTGTGTTGGACGTAGCCAACCATTTCTCCCGCCTTCGCATGCACTTCACCAAAGTTCTGTCTGCATTCGCCCTGGTTCGCACGCTGCGGTACCTCTACCGACGCATGCAGACGCTGCTGGGGTTGCGGACGGACATGGAGGCGGAGGACCTTTGGGCGGACAGCCTGGTGCCTGCTGCCGGAGCCAGTGGAGCCACAGACAGTTCTAAGGGGAACTCGGTCAAGTCCTGGCCCATTTTCCTGTTTCTAGCTGTGGTTTTCGGAGGGCCGTACCTGATCTGGAAGCTCCTCAGATCCGAGGAGGGTACAGGGGAGAGCGGTGGGTATGAGTGCCAAAGTTCTGTAGATGTTGCAGGTCTCACATTTGCATCTGCATGAACGTCTGTTTCTGTATCCAGGCTCCAACTGGGCGAGCGGTGAGGATGATCACGTGGTGGCCCGAGCAGAGTTTGATTTCACCGCTGCTTCTGAGGAGGAAATCTCCATCCAGGCGGGAGAAATGCTCAATCTTGCTCCCAAGGGTAAGCGTATTTTTTTTTAATCACTGACAGACCCTTACCTTGGGTTTCCCCTCCACCCACATCACATGTCAAACATGTTTATAGGAGTACAGTAGGGCTGATCAATCGATCGCTGTAATTTGGGTTACAGTTTTGACATTCAGCAGTTATAGATATGAAACGATTAGTGGAGAGATGCGTTGAAGCTGAGAAGGACCCACTGGAGACAATCCCTCGTTTAAATATTATTTATAGAAACAAACATTATGTTTGGGCTCTTTAACGTCTTGGAAAAACCTCACAAACACAAAATGTAGCCTTGTAATCACGGAATAATCGCAGTACACTGATATTTTTGTCTATGTTGTGCAATCTAGAACTATATCTAGATGATCTAGAACTATATGAAGTGTCCTTTACAACCTTTTTTCAGCAATGGCACCCTTTTACAGTATGCAAAACCTCAAGTCAGGCTTAAGTGAATTAAAAACATACACTTTTTATAAATAGTTATTGACTTACTATCTATAACAAGTCCTTTGAGCTTTGCAGGGCACATGAACTCCAAGGGTCATCCACTCAGTCAAACTGTGCAAGACTCCAATGGAAAATATTGACGAGGGTTTACTGATAGATAAGGCCAGAAAGTGCACTGCTGTTCGCTGCACAAGGGAAACATCTCAGGCCTACGGTGCTGCTGCATGTTTACATCGCAGTGCTTAATGGTTATTGTGATCATTTCAGCGCTCTGCAAAATCCTTGCGGCCCTCATTTCTTCATATTTTGCTTCCTTTCTTGTATTTTAATGTCTTGTTGAGGAACAGTTCTCCAGATCTTCCTGAAGGACAGTGTTGTTGTCTCTCATTTTCAGTCCAGTCTCTGTACCTGAGCAGTTTGATAGTTTTGATCTACGTCTGAACCTTCAAGCAGAACAAAGCGTCTAACTTAAGACATGAAGCAGTGAAGAACCAGGTGCAGATGATTCCAGATAATCAGGTGATTTGTTTACTGCTGATGCTGAATGGAGAACCCCTTTATCAAGAACTTTGCAGCCTGGAGCACTTAAACATTTGTTCCGGCTTCTGTTTAATTAACTCAGTATGCCAAAGATAAGACAAAAAGTATTTTTTCTGCACCGTAAAGTTAGTTCCTTATAAGCATATAAAGAAATGAGGGGTGGCTCCCGTCTGCATCATCAGACTGTAAAGGAAGAAGCAGGATGGATGTAGAAGGGAGGTGTGTGGACACTGTGTGATGATGATGAGGATGATGATAAAGCTGCTTTACAGGGAGAGCAAATTAATATAGAACAGAAATAATGTAGATAAAAAATTAGGGTAGATAAAAAAATAGAATTAGCAAGAAATAAAGGAATGAATGCATTTTAACACTATAGTCACAACGAAAAACTAGGAAAAAGATGGAAATACAAGAAAGAAAAAAAAATAACATTTTCTCAGTGCAGCTAAGAAAAGGAGCTTGTTGGGCAGGTTGTTCCAGATGTTTGGCGCAAAAGACCACAGCCCTGATTTTCCAGATTTCTTGTATTTTGTACCGTTTTACTCAAAAACACTCGAGTTTGCGTTTGATAGATTAAACAGTCCGTATCAGATAAAGTGATATCACATTAGATACCTGGTATCTGACTGATTACTCGACGAGTAGCTCAGCTGAGTGTTTGAGTGCTGGAGATTGAACTCCAGGTATTATTTGGTTGGAAGTTCTCACAGTCTGCATCTCTGCCGCCAGAGCTACAGCCCAGGGTGCGAGGCTGGCTGCTTGCCAGCATGGACGGACAGACCACAGGACTCGTCCCTGCCAACTACGTCAAAATCCTGGGGAAGCGTCGGGGCAGGAGGCAGGCGGAGCTGGACAGACTGGCCCAGACCCAACAGGGTCCACTGGTTCCAGAGCCAGAACGGGGTCCAAGGGGCCAATCGAACCCAGAGGAGCTGCTGGAGAGTGTGTACAGCGAAACACCATCACACACACACTTCTCAACACCTGCTGCTACAGATGCTGAACGGGGGACTGTGGAAAAGATAGATCTGTGAATGTGTGTGTGGCTGTGTGTTTCCATGTGAGAGGTAGTATGTCTAAGCAAGAGTGTGTAGGGTGAGAGGTGCTCCCCGTGTGAAGGATGTTTCCAGAAACTCGCCAACGGAGGGACTCCATGAGATGGAGAATGCACAGCCATAATTCTTCTGGAGATAATCTTTAAAGGTATAATCAGAGAGATTAGAGCTGCAGAATTTGGGAAGGAAGCCAAAATTTGAGAAAGATTTTCCCCATGAAAATAATAAACACCTCACTGGATTTTTCACGGGAACCCCCGCAGTAAAGTAGGGATGATATTGTGGCACCAGAAAGTATTTGGACACTTTGAATGAATAGACAACCTGCTCCACAGACCCCACACGTGATCAGCCCACAGAGACGTTCCAGATTAGGTTCTTTACTTGGAGCTAACATCGCTAACACTAGAAGCCAGAAGTTGCCCTAAAACATTCAGCAAACCCATCCCCAACCCACTCGCACTTCTTTGTTAAGGTGGAGCAGACTTGGGGGTGTGGATTAGGCTGCAGTAGGGCTTGCTGTCGGCTAGAAACGTGAACTAAACCTCGGCCAAACAGCTTTACGGTGTTCTAGAATCGGTTCTAGAGTCTTTAGAGCAGCCTGGTCTTCGTTTAATTCATGTTTGTAGCTAACAGGAAGTTCTTTTGTGTCCTAAACCACATCCACAAGTCTGCTCCGCCTTAAAGTAGAGCTGGATAAGGTTTGAGTGGATTGAGTTGATTTGGATGACCGACTTCGGGGACATGAAGCGATGAAGCCAATTTCGGAAAACCTCAGCTAGCTTGTCAGCCAGCTTGTGTTCTTTGACGGGATCATGGGGCTGGTTGGCTGCAAGTTTGCGAGGAAACTGCTCAAGAATCTAAAACACCAATCACCTTTGAAAGAACCTACTTGGTTTGATGTCCAGATGAACCTGCCTTACATCAGCATGGCAAGCATGTCCAAATACTTTAGTCAATTTATTTAGTCTATTCCTAGCTGCACAGCTACCCCTTTCGCTTCAAATCTATAACTAATGAAGATGTTGATGAATTGATGAATTAAAGTGTGCAGTCCTGGAATTGCAGATGCATCCCGTCTGCTGTGATGAATTTGGGAGGAAGTGACCAAACGCAGCATTTCTGGATTTAATCCTGATTATATCTTTAAGCAGAATCGCATGCTGGTAATCTTTTCCCCCCACCGTCACACACCGTCTATTAAACACTCGACTGTCGGCTGTATTTGTTGTCCCGATGTTCAGCGTTTTGGTTTGTTGGAACTTACCTCACAAGTTGGATTTGGTGGAATAACCACGAGTAAATAATAATAATAATAATAATTTAATGCAGATTGTGTACGGTTTAGTTCTTTTTCAGAAACCAGCACCAGGCTGGTGATTTATTCTGTAAGCAGTTTTAATTGAGAGCATCTCTTGTTCACACTGTAAACTGTTCGTGTTTGTACCGAGAACATGCTCGGGGTGTTAGAACTGTTCGGTTTCCTGATTCTGTTCCTGCAGAAAGACGGGAAAGCTTCGTGAGCTGCGTCTAATCATTAACATGCGCACAACGGTGTAAATATCAGCAATTATTTTATCAGTAAAATATTTTCAGAAACTGATGTTTGTTGTGGCGATTTAATTGACAATTCCGATGCCTTCAGCTTTTGGGTCTCGGTCAATTAGTCCACTGTTTTGGTGTCCAGTCCAGTCCAGTGTAAAGTTCATTTTCTTAAATATGATGCATCTATTCGTCCTCCGCCTGTCGGAAGCACAGGTGGTGCTGGAGCCACAGGGGACACTCAGGGCATCACATGGCAGAACACACACACACACACACACACACACACACACACACACACACACACCCACGGCGCAGCAGATTAAAATCTCCAGAGAGGAAACCGCGCGGTTCTGGAGAACCACAGGAAGAACAGACGGGGACTCGAACCCACAACCTTCTTCCGCCGTTCACTCTCATAATAAACTTTCCTGCTTGATTCACTTCCATCATCTGATTGCTGTTACATGAGGATTCTTGTGTATTACTTTTATATATGTATATTTTAAATATAAAAAAAAAAATTTTAAGTTCTATGTATATATGTAGGTATAATTTTTAGCTGTTTTTAGCTCCGTGTTCTTTAAAATATCAAACTAATATTTTGTCAGGAGTTGAAGTAACAATTCTAACAAAAATAATGATCATATATTTATATATTATAGTTTTCTATAAAGATGTATGTATTTAAATATATAAAAGATTTAAATTTTTATATAAAAACTTTTTTTTTATTAGATTTTATGTTTTATTTACATTTAATGACATGTTTATTGGGACTTTTCTTTTCGTATCGCTGTTGCCTAGCAACTGGAACGCACCCGCTGCACTGCGGCACACGAGCCGCGATGAAGAAGCGGAACACGATGACGTTGTAGACAAACAAACAAACAAACAAGCAAAAAAGAAACAAACCGACAGACAGACACACTCGGAACAGAGCGGGACGTTTCTGCTGTTGGTTTTATCGCGCGGCGGATTGACCAATCAGTGCACGCCGTTTGTGATTGTGGGCGGGGCTCGAAGGAGCCGCATCGCCGGGGCAGGAGAGCAGGAGCGGCCGTTAAACCGCAGCGGAACCCGGTACACACACCGAACCGAGCCCTCGGAGCCGCGCAGTCACTCCGCCGCCGCGTCCTCGAGCCGGTGACCGTTGTTCTCCGTGGACGACAGGCCGTGTTCACCGCTCGGTCTCGGCCTGGACCGCGCAACAGCGCCGGACCCTGTAAGTGCCTCGGCTTATTCCTACAGGGTGCGTTCACTTATGATCATCACCGACTGTGTCACACTGAGGGTCACTGCAGTGTCACCCCCAACCACACACCTGATCCAGGTCCTACAGGCGCGAGGGGGGGTGACACACCTGAGGGCTTTAAAGTGTTTCCAATAAAGTGGCCAATAGAATAATTAGTGTTTCCAATAAAGTGGCCAACAGAATAGCTTGTATTTCCAATAAAGTGGCCAATAGAATAACTAGTGTGGCCAATAGCATGACTAGTGTTTCTAATAAAGTGGCCAATAGAATAGCTAGTGTTTCTAATAAAGTGGCCAATAGAATAGCTAGTGTTTCTAATATAGTGGCAATTAGAATAGCTAGTGTTTCTAATATAGTGGCCAGTAGAATAGCTAGTGTTTCTAATAAAGTGGTGGGGGTGACACACCTAAGGGCTTTAAAGTGTTTCCAATAAAGTGGCCAATAGACTAGCTAGTGTTTCTAATTAAGTGGCAAATAGGATAACTAGTTAGTGGAAACACTTGGTGTTTCTAATAAAGTGGCCATGTACTAAAGGTCCCGCTGATTAATCTCCCCGTGTTTGCTGTTGTCTTCAGATCATGAATCGACTCTGTTCTGTCAACAACAACTTCCCGTATGACAACAATCTTCTGGTGCTGGACATGGTCCTGAGCTCACTATGGGCCGTCCCGCAGCCAATCAACTGGGAGAACGTTGCCCAGCTCGTTCCTGGCTTTACTCCGAAAGAGGTAATTAGGAGTCTAAAAGCTCGTTAATGTGATTGATCCACAGATACTAACGGGTTCTCCAGAACCAAGGAACAGGTCCCAAACAGGCCCTAGTTTTCTCTTAATGCTGTGCATCGTGGAGGACGCTGGGATTGTTGTTTATGTGACATTATAGGTGTGTCCCAATTCAGGGTCTGTGTCCTTTGACAAAAATGCCATCTCACCAGCTCTGTTTCTGTATTTCAATTACAACCAATCAGATGGCAGTGACACAACCACCCCAATTGTGGGCGGAGACTTCACATTGTTGGCCAGTTAACCAGCATGGTTCCATATTGGTTCATTTAGAATGGGGAAATGTCCTGGCACAGATACGTCTCGGTACCTGAGCCTGGTGAGAAAACCTCAGAGATGGTCCATGGTCCATAAAACCTCAGAGATGGTCCTGAGACCCTCAAGTGATCCTCATTTTTACACAGCATCTTTTTTTTTTACAGTGTGCCCGCAGATTCGATGAGCTGAAGAGCACGGGGACGTTCCCCCTAGTGGACGAGCAGTGTAACGCACTGACAGCAGCCAGCAGCGCTACCTTCGAACCGCTGTCAGCCTACATCAGATCAACCCTGCTGGACATCACTGACGATGCAGGGGAGCCTCGGACCAATCAGAGCTCGCTCACAGCGACGGGTGAGTGTGAGTCCAGTCGAGACCAATTTGACTTCAGTCTCCCTTGTGGTTTCAGGGACAAAATAGTTGTTAAAGTTTGAGCGTGTTCCTCCTCAGGCCTCAGCGTGAGTCCCGCTGTCAGAGGTGCCGGCACTGTGAACGAGAGCACGCCGACCGCAGAGGAGAAAAAGAAGGAGGACGAAGAAAAAAGGTCTTCATTCTGATCAGGAATGTTTTGGGTGTTGTAAAAATAAATGATAGTGTGTGTGTGTGTGTGTGTGTGTGTGGAGCTGGGAGAAGAAACAGTTCTGCTGGGGTTACAGGGTCACAGAGAGTTGTCCTCCCGAAAAGATTCAACTAAAACCATCTCCATGATCAGAAACAGAACCCTGATGGAGGTGGAGGGGTTTCTTATAAAGTGGCCGTTGTTTGACCTTCCCTGTCGTCTTCAGCCCTACCATGGTGATCCACGTGTGTGACGAAGCAAAGAACCTGAAGCAGGATTTCTCGTGTCCGCGGGACCTGCTGGTGAGGGAGATGCGCTATTTTGCGGAGTATCTTTCAGTGGACGCTCAGCGCTGGGAGGAAGTGGACATTTCGGTGCACTGTGACGTCCAGATATTCGACTGGCTCATGAACTACGTCAAGAGAAACTCCATCAACCACGAGCCAGGAAAACACATGGACAAACCCAAACTCGGTCAGTGATACTGGACTCGTGTGTGTGTGTGTGTGTGTGTGTTTGCTCAGTAGGGCTGCAACTAGTGTTTATTACTGTAACTAATTCATCGCTTGGTTTTCTAACTAATTGTATAATCAAGCCGTTACGTCTTCATTGGTCAGTATCGCCCCCTACACTTCCTGTTGTGTATTACAATCTGTCATAGTGACCTTGGGGATCTTATGAGCATGGCAGAGCATTTTGAGCGCTTCGTAAATGAAGAAAAGAAGCAACATCGCCTCCTACACTTTCTTTAGGGAACTACAATCTGCCAAAATGACTCTTTAGGTCACTTGAACATTATAAAGTGTTTAAAATAAAAAATGAAAAGCCATATCGCCCCCTATTCTTCATGTAGTGTATTACAGTCCATCAGAATGACCACGTGGCTTAGATGACTATCATAGGTTTAAACCAATAGAAGCAATATCGCCCCCTACACATTCTTTAGCGAACTACAATCTGTCAGAACGACCTGGAGGGTCATAACAACATTAGAAGGCTTTTCGATTGAAGTAAAATCCATAATCGACTTTCCAGCGAATGGTTGCAGCCCTACTGCTCAGATGTTTCCTCAACATGGAGACACCAGACTGGAGTATTTTGGGTGTTGTGGGTGTTTCATGTGTGACGGGCCTGATTGATGAGCTTGTTTGTGGAGAACGGTGAGGTGCGGGTAGCTGATGTTAAGGCCGTGTTTGGTGACGTGGTTTGGTCATGCTGCGTCGTGTTTGGTGTTTGGTTTCAGAGCCCAGCAATGTCATCTCTATCCTGATCTCATCCGATTTCTTGAAGATGGATACTTTAGTAAGTGTGTATGCATGTGCGTTTTAGCATCCGCTTGAAGTCTCCATCACGAATCGGGCCCCTGGCGACCCGCTCAAACAGAACTGAGACTAAAGCAGACCAGCTTATGCATCACGTCTGGTTGGGACGATTCCTGGTTGAGGCTTCATGTGAGTGTGTGAACCCTTGAGTGTGGATGTAGATCTAGTGAGTATGATTTAGGGCTGAACGAATGGTTTGGGAAAAGCTATGCGATGACCGTTTGACACAAAAGAAGAACCATTCATTTAATACAAATTTACTGAATTGCAATTGAAATTAGAGGTAAAAATGTGACATTTTTCCCCAAATCGTTCAGCCCTAGCGTGATTAAATAGATCTAGTGCTGGGTATCTGCGTAAAGCTGCATGCTGCATGGCCACAGTTCTACCTACTGTGCAAAAGACCCTCATTTCTTCATATTTTACTTCATTTCTTTCATATTTTTGTATTTTAACGTCTTTAATGTCTAATCTAAAAGGGGCAGCAGGTGTGTGTGTGTGTGTGTGTGCGCGTGTGCACATGCTCCAGCTCTCTCCGGTGGGTTTATTTTTTGACAGAGATGCACTGATGCAGGATTTTTAGGCCAAAATCAGATCATTTTCAGGTAAATTTCTGCTGACGCTGATACAGACAAAGAGGAAGCAAAATGTGAGACAGAGAGAGAGACAGAAAAAAGATGGGAGAGAGAAATATACAGAGAAACGGAGAGAAAGTTCATCTGATCTTCCTGAAGGACAGTGTTGTTGTCTCTCATGTTCAGTCCAGTCTCTGTACCTGAGCAGTTCTCCAGATCTTCCTGAAGGACAGTGTTGTTGTCTCTCATTTTCAGTCCAGTCTCTGTACCTGAGCAGTTCTCCAGATCTTCCTGCAGGACAGTGTTGTTGTCTCTCATTTTCAGTCCAGTCTCTGTACCTGAGCAGTTCTCCAGATCTTCCTGAAGGACAGTGATGTTGTCTCTCATGTTCAGTCCAGTCTCTGTACCTGAGCAGTTCTCCAGATCTTCCTGAAGGACAGTGCTGTTGTCTCTCATGTTCAGTCCAGTCTCTGTACCTGAGCAGTTTGATAGTTCTGTGTTGGTTAATCCACACAGTGATTTACATCTGAACCTTCAAGCAGAACAAAGCGTCTAACTTAAGACACGAAGCAGTGAAGAACCAGGTGCAGATGTTTCCAGATGTTCAGGATGGTGATTAGTTTAACCCTTTTTGTGTTTTAGATTGGATTTACATGCATGCTTGCACATTTTGCAACAAATCCCTGCACCTGCTGTCTCATTTTGCTAAAAAATATAAAGAAATGAGGAGGATTACAAGTTTAATTTTCTTTCTCTTTCGGCTGCTCCCGTTTAGGGGTTGCCACAGTGGATCATTCGTTTCCATTTCTTCTGTTCTTCTACATCTTCCTTCTCAAACCAACCACCTGCATGTCTTCTCTCACCACGTCCATCAACCTCCTCTTTCCTGGCAGCTCCATCTTCAACATCCTCCCACCAATATACTCCTTGTCTCTCCTCTGGACATGTCCTAACCAACACAGTCTCACTTCTCTAACTTTGTCTCCAAACCGTCCAACCTGAGCTGTCACTCTAATATACTCATTTCTAATCCTGTCCATCCTCGTCACACCCAACAAGAAACTCAGCATCTCTGACACCTCCAGCTCCACCTCCTGTCTTTTACTGAGTCTCAAAAACTGGCCTATTCGTTGCCTGATTTAGCCTGAGACTAAATTAAGATCATTAATATGAACCCCAAACATGTGTTGGTTGCATGTCAGGTTGATTTAATATTTTCTGGCCAAACTATTCCTTCAATGTTGTTAAATGTCACGTTGTTCCCAAAACCTCCGCTGTTTTAAACCTGTGTAGATGTTAATAATGCAGTAAATCGTTCAGTTCTGAATGATGTGATAATGAAATAATGCAAATAATGAAATAATGAAAATAAAAATCACCTGTTAAAAAGATGTTGTCACGTTATAGCAGTGGAAGTTTCTGACTGTGATCCATTTGCTTTGGAAAGTAGACAACCTGAGCTGGGAAATACAGGAAAAAAACAGGAAAGTTTTAATTTTCCACTTCAAATGAATCCGTTTTTTGTCTAGGACTCATTTAATGAGACACAAATGAGACAGAGGTGGAAATAAAAAGTATTTACTAAGTAAAAGTGTTTGAGTAGTTGAGTTTGGGATTGGCGAGGTACCTCTGAAACCCAAACCCTGGGGTACAGTTTCCTTCCAGGAATGTGGAAATTCCAACTGTGAGACATTCCTTGCTGTATTTAAGGAATGTTTTAGGGATGATGACGCTGGACCCCTGTTTTTCTGGACTGGCAGGTGGAGGAGTGCATTCACTACTGTCACCAACACATGAGCGCCATCGTGGCCACGCCGTGCAACATGAGCTGCATTAACAGCAACCTGGCCAATCGCATCGCCCTGCTGTTTACACACAACCAGGCCGACGACATCAAGGACAAGAAGGACAAATTCAAAAGGTCAACAGGACAAAATAAAACACAAATAATACCGACTTTAGATCAGGGCTCATTACAGCACACGTGTTAATGGCCAAGTTTAGTGAGTGCTGCACGCCAACACTCGGGGCCAGAGTTGGACACCCCGTCCAAGGGGTCACATGTCTGTAAAACGTCTGCATGTGGTTCTCTGTTTTCAGTAAGCTGTTCCAGAAGAAGATTGAGAAGCTGTTTGATACAGATTTTGAAAATCAAGACTCTCCAGGAAACGCAGCAACATTGTACAGGTCAGACACAAATCAGACACACTGCACAGGTCAGACACACTGCACAGGTCAGACACACTGCACAGGTCAGACACAAATCAGACACACTGCACAGGTCAGACACTGTACAGGTCAGACACAAATCAGACACACTGCACAGGTCAGACACAAATCAGACACACTGTACAGGTCAGACACAGGTCAGACACACTGCACAGGTCAGACACAAAACAGACACACTGTACAGGTCAGACACAAATCAGACACACTATACAGGTCAGACACAAATCAGACACACTGTACAGGTCAGATACAGGTCAGACACACTGTACAGGTCAGATACACGTCAGACACAAATCAGACACACTGTACAGGTCAGATACAGGTCAAACACACTGTACAGGTCAGACACAAATCAGACACACTGTACAGGTCAGATACAGGTCAGACACTGTACAGGTCAGATACAGGTCAGACACAGTACAGGTCAGATACAAATCAGACACACTGTACAGGTCAGATGCAGGTCAGACACACTGTACAGGTCAGATACAGGTCAGACACAAATCAGGCTCACTGTACAGATCAGATAGAGGTCAGCTGCACTGTACAGGTCAGATACAGATCTCTCTCTCTCTCTCCAGGTGTGGTCTTTGCTTCAAGCTTCTGACTAAAGACACCGAGAGGAAGATCCCCTGCGTTCCAGGCAAAATCAACATTGACCCCCAAGGGGACATTGTGTACACACACAGCCGGTACAGTCGCTATGAAACCCATGTTCAGGGGAACGAATCAGATGTTGCAGATCCTGGAGATGCTGAAACATGATGCATCTCTGCCTTCAGAGAGAGTTTTTTGTTGAATATTTGCCCCATAATGATGTTTAATGCCCTCCACCAGTGCAGGTTTGAGTTGTTTTTGCTGGTTTGTGTGTTTGTGCTGAGCGATGTCTCCTCTCAGGCAAAAAGGCTGGGACATTCATGAGTTCCTGAACAGCCTGAATGAGGAGCTGAAGTCCTGGGTGCTGGTTTACTGGAGGATCTGGGGCACCATCAACTCCCTCACCTGCTCACGATGTAACCAGGTGAGCACACACTCTCATGCTGCTCACACACCCATGTTTGATCGTTTGTTTGTTTTTTACACAAGCTGTAAAAGAAGTGTGTGTGTGTGTGTGCGTGCGCTGCAGGTGTTTCTGTGCTGTGAACTGGCCCAGTGCAGGTATCACCCGGAGGCTGTGGTGTACCCGGGCATGGGTGCTGACCGCAGCTGGCATGGTGCTGGATTTTATCCCTGCTGCAAACAGAGGGCACTTCGCTTTGACCCTGCTGCCATGCCTCGGGTGAGCAGCTCCTCCTGGACACAGCCATATTGAACCATATTGATCTTAGAACCGTGCCGAGAACCTTATTAAACTCTTTAGTCACGGCTGGTGGAGTAAAACTATTCGAGCTGTACAGGAGTATGCTCACTACGTTAGAGCTATTTTAAAGTGTATAACTGTTACTAGGCTTGAACCAGAAACTCACTGTAAAGACATATCCAGGGTGATCTAGAACTACATAGAACGATGGCAGCATAGACCAGGGATAAAACAGCTGAGTGGTTCTCTGACTTAGAGCCAAACCAGATGTGAGCTAGGATACCATGTAGAGTTATCTAGAACTGCATGGATGAGTAGTGGAAGACACATTAAGTTGCTATGTGGGAAAATGGTTTGACTCATAATCACTCATATAGTGGTGTGTGTGGGGGTGTGTTTGTGTGCGTGTGTGTGTCTGTGTGTGTGTGTGTTCCTGCAGGGCTGCAAGGTGCGGGATCATGTGATCAGCGTGGCAGATGGTGGGGAGTGTGGAGACAATTTAAGCTCCACTCAGACTCGAATACTGAACGACCTGCTGCTCCACAGAGACGCTGTGTGTGTGATCACCACGTCCTCCACTGGTGACAGGTCAGTCGCCAGAACCGACCGGGTTCTAGCATCGAGGACAAGGGGACGACCTGTATGAAGTGAAAGTGACCATTTGTCATTGTGAACACACCGCACACAGTGAGACACAACAATACACATCCTCTGTATTTAACGCACACACACTCACACCGTCCAGCAGGGGGCAGCCATATCCGTGGAGCAGTGATGGGGACGGTATCTTGCTCAAAAGAATCTCAGGGCAACCTACTGATCTCAGATTTCAACCCACGACCTGATCATGCGACCTATTCTCTTAAACAGAAAAATAATCTTTTAAGGCTGGCAAAGACTTAAGTTAATTTAATTCATTGTCCGTTAACGTTTTGTTTATTTTGTAAATGGAATTCCGCAATTTGATTGGTCGCCATACAGAGTGAAGGAGCCTTCCATTTTAAATGGATGAAATGGAAACAGTTCACTATCACACAAAAAAATATCCTCCACCTTAAAACGCTTGATTGCTGGTTGGGTGTCTCGCTAAGGTTCGACCTGGAGTGTAAATTTGACTCCGTCGTGTGTGTTTTGGTACAGCTCTGCGGAGACGCCTGCCGGAGAGCAGACACAGGACTGTGACCAAGAGGCCGGCGTCCTGAGCGTCCCGAGGGGCGGAGAAATCACAGCCGTCAGTCCGTCTTTCAGTCCATCATGCCTTTGATGGAATGGTTTCCATCAAAAATCTGAAAAATCAGACAGAAATGTCATAAATAGAACCAAAACTGGCATTAATGACGTTTAAATTAGTTAGGGTTAGTTAATTAATTAGGGTTGCCAGATTGGTCAGAATTCCTTATTTTGCATTTAATACTTGCTATGAAAGTATCAGTGATTTTTCATCATCACGTTATAATGTTGCCATTTGCAGCAGTAATTCTACTAATACTAATATACAAATACAACTAATAATATTAATGCCATCATGAAATGATGATACACTACAATATTCATTCATAATAATAATAGTCTAATAAAAATTCAATTTTTTTTCTAATTCTTTCATAAAAATACAAAAAATGCTACTTTCAGGTTGCAGTTGCAGCGGGCATTCCTTTGCAATGTTTTTAAAAACATCTGTTAAGTTGGAATAGACCAAAATGACCACCATAATTTTTATTTTTATTGATTTTAATTAGATTTAATTTGCTCTGCTTGTAACGAAAGTCACCTTAAGGGCTGATGACGTCTATGATACACTATGAAAAGCAAATTCAGACAAAAAATTCTTTATTTTTCAATGTTTTCAGCCTTTAAATGTAAAAAATAACATTCTCTTTAGTGATTTGTTTAGAAAAATCATGTGTTAATGTGTGTCTCTCTCCACTCATTCTGTTTCAGTTCTCCCTTTTGAAGAACTGGGGTCTCCAACTGGTGAGAACACACACACACACACACACACACACACACACACACACACACACACACTCTCTTCCTATGCACATGTTAATTATTTCTAACACGCCTTTAAATATTTAGATCAATATCCGTTTTCTCAACCCTTTCTCTCTCTCTCTCTCTCTCTCTCTCTCTCAGCGGCAGCAGTCTCTGCTCTCGAGGATGAGGAGTACACCACGGGGTCAGAGGTCACAGAAGATGAGGTCGGGGACGAAGAAGATGCTTCGAAGAAGCAAGGTGGACCCTTTATCTGTGATTGACTTTTAGAGGTGCACTGACTCTATTTGGCCACAGTGTGGCAGCCTCAGGCGAACATCAGGCAAAACAACGTTAAATTAAGCGAGACTGGAGCCTGCACGCTTACAGACACTACGCTGCAGGAATAGCCTGCTAGCACCACCTTGGTTGTGATGTCACAACCATAAGTGGTTTGATTTGGCTATATAAAGTTTCAGGCTGCCCCCGCTCTATCTCACTGTCCAGCAGGGGCAGACGTCACACCCGAGCAGTGATGGGGACGGGTGCCTTG
Source organism: Hepsetus odoe (assembly GCA_017165825.1). Taxonomy (NCBI): domain Eukaryota; kingdom Metazoa; phylum Chordata; class Actinopteri; order Characiformes; family Hepsetidae; genus Hepsetus; species Hepsetus odoe. Next base: position 1,072,969 of record CM029374.1, on the reverse strand, counting down.
ACTAAGGGGGTACCTAGGCAATCTTCTGTTCGGGATCTGAACCTGCCAAATCCCTGATTGTATTCCCAAACACTAGGACACCACTAGACACAAATAGAAGTGTAAAACACAGGAGATAAAATATATTGAATAAAAATTATTAGATGTTTATTATATATTTACTTTTATTTTTAAATTAAAAACATTTGTCTCTTTTAAGGTTGACGTTTGTTTGTGTTTTCAGTTGTATGAAGGCCAGGAAATCAGGCAAGCCTTTCAAAGTGTCCTCCCAGCATTCAGCGCATGGAGAGGACTGGAGACAAGCAGTGTCACCTGTCTTCTTCATCATCACCTCACCTGTCCACCTAGCTGCCTCACACTCACTGTGCTCCTCATCTTTTTTAAAGGCTCCTTCGAAGGACTCCACCCCTTTCACGTACGTCCTGCTCTCCACTCTTCACAGCAGATTTACTAAAGAATAATGATTACGTTGTTCTCTGCAGCATTTTGGATTTGTTGTCCTTGTTTTGCATATTTCAGAACAAAGATCAAACATGAATGTGCCTATAATGGAAAAAGGCACTATCTGTCCAAGGGGCATCCGACAGGAGTGGTCCAGCCGCCACGGGTGTTTAATGTGCACGAAGAAGCACCGTCCAGTACAAACGATGAGCCAAAGGTCACTACGTGTCGTTTGTGATCCACCCTGACCGTAACCTTTGGGCCATTTAGTTAATTAGCAATCATCGTATTTTCTGGACTACGGCTTAATATTAGTTTCTCTCTTTAAACATCACTAATCACAAACTGGAGCTGTTTAAAAGGCAGAAAATAGCATTTTTGCACCATGTTTAGCAAAATATGAAGAAATGAGGGGCTCAAGACGTTTGCACAGTAGTTTATATGGATAAACACTCTTTCTCTCCCTCTCTCACCCAGGGTGAGCGTGCAGGAGCACAGACAGCACTGCTCTATGAGGTTTAATCAGGGATGCTCAGAGGAGGAAGGCATGCAACTCCACCATCTGTCTGTCCTTCAACAAGAGCCTCAGGCTTATCTTTATGTCTCTCCTATCTTCTCCTAAGCCCCCGCCTCTCCGCTCTCTCCCCTCTCTCTCTGCCCTCTCTCTCTCTCTCTCTCTCTCTCTCTCCCCCTCTGCCCCCCTCTCTCTGTCTCTCTCTCTCTCTCTCTCTCTCTCTCTCTCTCTCCAGACCAAAGAAGAATGGTGGAGATTATTGGTCATCTTTCAAAAATGCGCTTTGGTGATTTGGAACAGAACAAATCAAAGGACATTAAAGAGGTACAGAAATGCTTTCTGCGCGTGTCAGGACGAGGCCCCATAATTGGAAGGTTGTGGGTTCGAGTCCCAGACCAGTAGGTTAACCCGAGTGAAGTGAGAGTGACTGTTTGTCATTGTGAAGCACAGCACAGCACAGCACAGCACACAGTGAACCACAACCAAATGCAGCCTCTGCTTTTCTCCCTAATGCACCGTGCAGCAGGGGGCAGCTATTTAAAGCACCCGGGGAGCAGTGATGGGGCTGGTACTTTGATCAAAGAAGCCTCAGGGCAACCTACTGGTCTGGGATTTGAACCCATGGCCTTCCGATCCTGGAGCCTAGTCCCTAACCACTTGGCCACCACTGACCCAGGTACCCTTGAGGTTCCCTTGAGCAAGGTACTATCCCAAACACTGCTCCCTGCATATAGCTGCCCATGATGCATTTCGTTGTGGTTCACTGCGTGATGTGCTGTGTATTCAGTGAAAAATAGGCACTTTCACTTTCATTTTCACTAGCGAAACATTTCTTGTACAATGACATGGATGTATGTGTGTGTGGGTGTGTGTCTGTGTCCAGCTTACAGGAGGCATCTACTCCAGACTGGAGGCCCAGTTTAAAAGCTCCAGTGTCCGACAAAGCAGCTCAGATAAATCCCTCCGGTATGACACCACACACGCAAACACACAAGCGCGCACACACACACACACACACACACACACACACTCTCTCTCGTCACAGCATCAAAGCACAATATCCAGACTTCACACTGCATCTGCATCTACACACACCCTCATAAATTCGCAAACTGCAGTGGCAGGTGATGACACCCCCAAACACACACCCACTATAATTAGCCCAGTCCGTAAACGTGTCTTTACACACGTTCGTCTGACTCTTAAAAAAAACCCCAAAAAACCAGCTACTCGCTCGCTCCCTTTATTCTGATGCACGATTGGCATTTCTTCCTTTCTTCACTCTCCCTCTCTCTCACTCTCCCTCCATTTTAGTCCTATTTTAACAGCTGCTTTGTTCTTTTTTTAGGCCGAAGACTCGCTCTGGGCAGTCTAGACCAACGTAGAAGAGGAAAGAGGGGAAGATGAGCTGCCTGCATCCCTCTGTCTGGACCGCCACGTCTCGGACACTAAGGAGCTAAACCTGCAGACTGGACTAAACGCTGGAATGAGCAGAGGAGGATCTTCTGGAACCTTTCTCCTCGTCCTGTCCTCACTTATTGTGCTGCTAGCTTTAGACAAACTTCTGCGAAGAGCAGGTCTACCCAGTTTTCCCCTTCAATCCAGATGTAGTTGATCAGTCTGGTGTCTGAATACTTACATTTTAGCTCATGAGCTACGAGTCAGGTTTGCACTCAGATCATCTCACACTCGTGTCAGAGCATGAGGAGGTGTTTAGTAATCTGTAATATTCTGAGAATGTAGGACATACTCTTATCTAAAGTACAAAAGCAAAGTGGCTTCCTCTTAAAGCCTCAGGAAGCAAACGTGCAGCATTAAATTTGTGGAAGCTGGTGGACCATGGTCGGGGGAAAACTGTGTATATCTGTTTTTTTTCACCAAACTGACACATTAAGGTCTCCCTCTCTTCACGTCTTGCTTCTGTAACCTGTAAAAGACGCGATTCGCTCGTAGTCCTGATCTCAGGTGACTCCTCGCCACTCCATTGTAGTTTCCTGCACTTTAACACCGCGGCTTGAGCCAGAGTCCAAAGGCATTTGGGAGATTAAAAAATGAATGAAATGAACTGAAATAATGGTGTTGGGCTTTATTTTCTTACAACAGTGGGTCCCTGCATGTTGAAGTGTTTGTGTCCTCTTCAGGCGGCGCTGTCGAGAGACAGACTCTCTGACAAAAACACAAAAAATCATCAAATTGGAGTTAAATTCTTCAATTGCAGTTGAAATACTTGTACTGGTAAAGTTGTAATTAAATATTTTATTTTAGTTCTAGTCTAATGATGATCGCTATTATTGTTAGGTTGATGTGATTGGATGTCATTTTTGAAAGTGATGGCGATTGGCTATTATTGTTGTGAGGTATTGTGATTGGCTGCGATTGTTGTGAGGTATTGTAATTGGATGTTATTTTAGTGAGTGATGGCAATTGTCTGTTATAAGTGGGGTGATGTGATTGTTGAAAGTCTTGGTGTCTGGCTATAGTGTTAAAGGATGGCTGTGATTGTTGGTGTGATGCTGATTTCCTGTCATCTTAGAGAGTGTTCGTTATAATGGCTGAGCATGATGGCGACTGGCGATGATTGTTGCTGTGGTGGTGATTGGTTGTCATTGAGCATGATAGTGACTGGCTATCATGGTTGAGCGTGATGGTGATTAGCTGTTATTGTTGGTGTGCTGCGACTTGCTGCCATCTTTGAGGGTATTGGTGATTGGCCAAAATGGTTAAGCATGATGGTGATTGGATCATGTTTGGTGTGATGGCTGGCTATGATTGTTAATGTGATGGTAATTGGTTGTCATTGTGCATGCTAATGATTGGCTGTTATTAATGGTGTGATGTGACTGGCTGTCATCTTCGAGGGTATTGGTGATGGGCCAAAATGGTTAAGGATGATGGTGATTGGCTGTGAATGGAAAGGCTGATGGTGATTGGCTGTCATCGTTGAGGGTCCTGTGTCTTTATTCTGGACAGTTGTCCAGAGTTTCTCTGGGGCCAGGCTGGTTTGTTTACAGCACTAAGGCTCCAGCACATCATTTCTTTACACTCACAGTGGTGACAGGGGGCAGGTACACATCGCTAGCTGTGCAAGACTTCAGCTCTTGCTCTGTCGTTCCTCTATATTCCCTCCACATGCTCTTTCTCACACTCTTTCCCATTAAATGAGAGAGTCGGTGGCTCGGAGGGAGCAGACGGCAGCATTTCTAAAGGCTTAGGCCGAGAAAAAGGGCCAAAACAAACCACAGCCCAGTGAGAGTTAGTGCCGCTCGTGGTCTGTGGATTTTGTTCTTCAGGAATACAATGGACTATTTGAACAGTGACACTTTCTGTTGTTTTGGCTCCGTATTTCAGAACTTTGGAGGTGTGAACCAACAGCTTTTGTTGGGAAATGTGTTCTCGTATGAAGTGAGAGTAGAAATCAGACGTTTTCCTCCATATGGGGCCAGGATTATCTGGACTATCTGATCCAATGGGAAAGATCTCAGTTTTGAACATAGTTCAGGACACAGGTCTGCTAGTACATGCTAAAGGTGCTCATGTCCTCATTCGAGACAGTCCACAGTGGCAGTTGGACTTGTTTGGGACTGGCAAGAGGGGACACAGTGGCTGTGTTTTGTGCTGGGGGAACAAAGAGAGCAGCAAACACACACACACAAACACACACAAGCAAAAGGTGGACAGTGGCTGCATTCTCCATGCGTGGGGTCATAGGTCACATCCGGATCATTCGCTGATCCTTTGTTCATTGTCCAAGTGAAGGCTTCTCTCTCCTCGCTGTCATTACAGATAACACTACACAGCAGCTTACGGCTGTAAATAACACGCTGCAGCCACCAGATCCAAAATTTCATTATGGTTTTTGGAGTCTTTTTCAAATTTGCTGCAGTTCGAGTGGGTGCAGACTGCACTAATGTGAAAAGGTTTGATTTAAAATCAGTTTACTTCCTGGTAAACATTGGTTTTTAATGTTATTCTGAGGGTTGACAACTTTTTTTAGTGGGCTGTAAAAAAAGGTTCGTCCGGAAACCTGTGCTTGACCAAGAAAAATTCAAATAAAGTCATAATAAAATTAAAATAGGAATAAAGTTCCAATAAAACTGCAGCCTGGAATGAAGTTGTAGTAAGAATCGTATCAAGAACACGTAAAAAAAAATTAGCAAAAAGAAAAAAGTTAATTAATTTCTAATAACATTATCATACATATAGGTAATAATAATAGTATACATAATAATTATAAAAAAAAGTCAGAAAATCACTCACAAGAATGAAATCCTAATAAACTGAATAACAAGAATAAAGGAACTAATAAAAAATCAAATGAACGAGAAAAATAAAGTCCTAACAACATTAATGACTAAAAATAAAGTTCTAATGAAATGAACGTCAACAATAAAGTTCTAATCAAACATAATTCGGGATAAAGCTCTAATGAAATTAGAATTGGAAAGTGAAATTAGACTGAGTGCTTTGAGGGAAGTTCTAGTTCAATAAAATTTTAACTATAGATTTGGGACATGCAGCTCATATAATGAATGGATGTGTAACAAACCGATCTAATCAAATAAACGATGTCGTAATAAATGATGTCAAATAAACATTAACAAACGAATGAATATTTAGGACGTCTCTGATTGGTGGGCCAGAAAATATAATGAATGAAAAGATCATAACTTAGTTTTGTTACAAAACTAAGATTTAATATACTAAATACTTAGATTTAGTGTGTCGTTTAGAACACTGACCGAACACTGAGTGTCATGATGCACTTTAGACAGTAGAGAGAGCTGTTTCAGCCTCAAACAGGGACCCTGTCCCGTGTGGGGATGGGACCCTGGTCCTCCTCATTGTTTGTATTGTTTTAAAGTTCACCTCTCTGAATAGCCCACCACTATTTATAGCAGCCCAATATCATGGACTATAAACAGACACACACACACACACACACCTCTGTGCTTTATTCCATGGACTTAACACTCTTCCACAGTATATTTCAGAAGCAGGCTGTGATTAAGCCTCATTTGGGCTGCTATAATAACACAATGGATATATAATTATTGCCAAGAACTGAGGAATAAACCTTTCCTTTTGTTTTTTTTTGTCCAGAACCGTGCAGGACTGCTCGTCCAAACAGGGTTTGCCAAGTCAAGGGCGTCCCCCTGCCCTGATGTTATATTAACGTATGTAAATAGGCAGGCAGGACCAGCGGGGACGAGCTGAGGCCGGCCAAATCCTGCACGGGCCAGTCCGCCTCGCATTCACACACACTCGCACACACACACGTGGACAAGCACGCTGCCCTCCCTGACCCCACCTCCCCTGTCAGTGTCTGACCCTTCACACACTCAGACCTCTTTTACAGCCAGTCTCACGTCAGATTACCAGTACTAATCCAGTAAACTATTGATTATTTTCAATGATTAATTGGTTTACTTGTGTTTATTCGTCTTAAAAAAGGCCCGTCCTTCAAAAATGGACTTAAATGAGCAGCAGTGGAGCAACATTGCTTACTTTATTGCAAAAAAAATCATAAAATTAAGATTTTTCAACTTCAGGCTGGCGAGCTGAAAAATTCAAAGGTGGCTTTGAAAATATAAAGAGCGGCTCATGTTTATTATTGTACCTGCTTACAAGGCCACGAGATTTTAACGAAGTGTGTACAGATCCAACGCGTGCCGTTCACTCCCCCCGAGTCCACGAAAGGAAATGAACCTGCAAAACAGGCTGAACTTTCTGTTTTTGTGATGTCACAGAAAATTTCATTTGCAGATGCATCTACAAGTATACATATTTACAGCTCTGCCCAGTTAAAAGAAGCCTGGGTCGCGACTGAATGAAGCAAAATACACGACGCCCAATCAGGACGTGTACGTTTAAATTAGTCTTAATAGAAGAGAAAGGTAAAGGCAGCTTCGTGTGAGAGGAGGGACTGGAAAATGGTGACGTGACGTTGAAACATGAGCCATTTTGATACGTTAAAATCACATAAAGGCTGTGAGTGGATTTTATGAGAACAAAATGAAAGAAATGAAAAATGCAGGCTCTTTAAGGGAACAGGGGATGGATCCCTTCCAAGTTTATTGTTTTTTTTACTGCTAGTATGTATAAAGACCATGGAAAAAAAATCCATGCATGCTTTTTGCCTAACTGCAATAGAAGTGAAACGGGTCAGTGTCAACAGAAAATGTCATACAATCATCGCTGAGTGCCTGAAAAGGTACATTTTCAAGACTTTTTCTAGAAAATAAGTCAAAGTAATTTAGTTTGACTAACTAAGGATCAATTTGGAGTCATTTTCCAGATGCTCTACAGGTATAACTGCTATTGTGCAACAGCCCAGGTATGCACATAATAATTACTCCTGCATGCTGTTACACACCTGTCTAAACTCCAGGTACCTGCCGTGCTCATTTTATGGTCTTCTTGAAGGACAAGCCCAAGGTTTTAGAAGCATAAAATGCAAAAACTGCCATGGAGCAAATACAAGAAGCTGGTTTTAAAGCTAAACCATTCATCCAGAGTGGGTTTGGTGTGAAACAGTTGAGGTATCTTATGAACGGAACCGGACGTCTCCAAAACATTTCAAGTCATTTTCTTTCCTTTCCACCAGACCCGCCAGCGAACCTGCAAGTGTCACCTGGGTGTTTATATGGTTGGTGGTGATAAAGGAGTGATAAATCACTTTCCCATGAATGGGACTAGTTTGGTGTGAAATCTTCTCTCTGCTCGGTTTAACAATGTCACAGTTACCAGGTAACATCTCCACAGCCTTTTCAGGTCTGAGCTTCAGACGTTTGGTCCCACTCATATACATTGAGACGAAGCTGGTGAGTTTCAGGGGCGGTTTTTGGGAATTTTTTTTTACAAAATTGGTGAAGTTCCCCTTGAATGATCCAGAAGTCCTTAAAAACGGAATAAAAAAAGGGAAGGAAGAAATCATCCACTATCCATAGTTTATCTAGCCGTGTGACTGAAATATCACATGCTGGTTCTTATCGGCCGTGAGTGTTGCTTCTTGACGTAATCTTCAAACTGAATCAAAACACTCCGATTGTGTAATATGACATTCATTTCTTTGCAAAAGTCTCAGCCCACCCAATGAAGAATTTCCTCTCCTTCTGGCTGGAGGTTTTCTCGGCCTGTAAAACATTCAAATAAGTATAAGTACACAGTATACGTGATCAGCTTCATGCATTACTTCAATTCTACCAATTGATTTAACCCTTTCCTTTCCAGCTAGTGTAATCTGGTGAAAAGGCAGCACAACTTTAATATGTATGTCTCACGCCTTTTCTCAACATTTCCCATGTCTTTAAAATAATAATAATAATAATAATATTATCATGGGAACGAAATAATCTGAGAATATGTCAGGCAGTATAAAAAAGGTGCTTAAAACCATGAGCGGGCAAAAAGGAAAGCATCAGATTTGACCCAAATCCGAGCCCAAGTGCAGGATTCTTCCTGTCTTGCACCACTGAACGTTCAAAGGTGGAGGCGTTTGAGTTTCTTGGAAAGCATAGAATGCCCTCCGGCAGAGCCATCCAGCAGCATTCCTCACACGTGACATTGACTTTGCCCAGTAAAGAGGTAAACAAGAAAGTCCGGTCTGGGCCATTACAACCCAACACGCTTATCTCTAATTACAGCTTTTATTGCCTCCTTTGTGGAGGGCACACATGGGAACAGGGTTGGATATCTTAGTAGGCCATAAGTGATGGACCAATCAGCCACACATAAAAGTGACCCTGGAAAGTGCACACTGCCCTGCAAGCATGCATGTGTGCCTAGAGATGGGCAAAGATGGGCAGAGATGGGCAGAATGTAAAGAAAAAGGCAACATGCATGCAGCATTGGATCCCCTTTAACTTGCATGCATTGCATCCCACGTTAACCCCATCTTGCAGGCTGGTTTGGGTCTTTGTTCAGCTGCACCTCTGCACAGAAAAGCCTGTATTTTTCCATCAACTGACGTTAAAGTGGAGTGGCGTCACGTGGTTCGTGGGGAGGGAGGGGAAAAAAAAAAGCAAATTGCTGATGCATCCTAACAGGGTTGCTTCGCGAGCATCGTCAAAGTCGAGCACTTTTGTGATTTTTGCACGAACATCAGGTTGCAGGAGACACAGTTCGGGTTGTTTTTTGGGGGCATTCGATCAATTCCCCTTATTGTATGTGTCTGGCCCGTGCCATGCGTGTGGCAGGCTTCCTCTCAACCACTCCCCCCTTCCGTGGCGAGTGGAAAATTACCAGCTTACAGCACAAGTGCATGCTCCGGTGCCCCCCCCACCTCCTCCTCTGCCAGTGCAAAAAATGCCATTTTGACCATCAAAGGCATTAGAGGAGGGCACGTGCGCACTGATTAAACGCTGCCGCGTGAGAAAAATAACCGTCTCCCTGCAAACACGAGCGTTTTTAACGTTGCCAACAAGGTTTCAGTTTTTCCTCTTCCTGTGTCACAAATCGCTCCCTAAAAAACAAATGTTACGTTTTCAAAGCGCGGCGCGTGCCCCTTCGCTTCAGGGGCGCGCGAGAAGGGGTCGGCTGTGAGGGACGGGCGCCGCGGCCAATGGGAAGCGAGCGCCCGCCCCGTGCGGACCAATGGCGCGCCGCGGTGGGCGGAGCGTCGATCCGAACTTTTTCGCGGCGCCACCGGCCGACAACTAAACCGAGATGGAATCTCCCAGTCTGAACCGGTTTCAGCCGGTTACGAGCTCGGCGCCTGCGAGAAGGAGACGCGCGGATTACGGGCTTGCTGCTCGCTCAGACGCCGCGGTGAACTCCCTCCAGTAAAGAGCACGGCAGAGAGAGAGAGAGAAAAGTGTTCCTCCAGAGGTCGACTTTAATGCCGTAAAATGAGTCGGGCTGAGAGAAAACCGTAGCGCGGACACCCCCCTCCCCGCCTCCTCTCCCGCTCCTGACTAGCCTCGCTAGCATTAACGTTAACTCCTAACGGGAGGCTGCCGTTAACGGTGCGCTCGGAGATTTCCTTGGTTTTTCTCACTTTATTTACCCCTTCACGGCCGACTAAACCCACCCAACCTGCCAACAACGCTTTTCGGAGCCTCTTTATCCCTGTTTTGTAGCAACACTGGCACAAAAGCTTGGACTTTTCGGTAGGTAAGCCGCGCCTGTGTGTGTTTGTGTGTCTCTGAGGTAAAAAAATCAAACTACAGCCGTCAGACTTCTGATAGCTGATATATTAGGGACATTTGAAGTCTCTTGAATTGAATGCACCCATCTGTGGAGCATAATCAGCTCAGCAAGTGCCCTGTCGGAGGGTCTTAACCTCAGAGACTGGTGGGTGGGCTGTGTGTGTCCTGCTTTCAGTGTTGAGCCACTTTTAATTCATTCCTTCCTCGAGAAACGTGCACAGGCAGCTTTGGGGCGAAGTTGAGAGGCAGGGTGTCCTCCTGACTCTGATTGGAGGCAGTGACTCCTCAGGGTTGCCTCGCGGTTGGCACGTTGTTTGTGGAGGGCGGCAATGAAAGCGTTGGCACACTTGACAGAAAAGAAGGGACGCGGCTGTGCATTCAATTTGGCGTGAGATGGAAGAGTGCACTTGCTGATTATTTGTAAAGTGAGAGTTGGTCTTCACTCTGGGATATGTTCTCGCAGGATGAACTGACTGCATGGCGTTTTGACGCCGAAAAGCCCGTGAAAGTGTCTTTTCTGTGCGGACGCTCTGGGTGCTGAAATGGAAATAACGACGGGTGAAGAGAGCAGGTTTCCTATTCTGTCACTTGGCCACGCCTCTCTGCGACAGATGTAAACAGTGTGACGTCAAAGAAAGGGCACGTCACACGTGGTCTCATTGAGAAAAAGAGTCCCGCGCGCGCGCGCGCGCACACACGTACTAGGGTGTCTGCCGTACATGCAGAAGTTTTAAAGCCTCAGAAGTGTTTGTGTTGCTTTCCCATGTTGCTGTTCCGGAAATAACCCGTGCTTTAATTATTGATCAGGGTTGATTGGGGGGGGTGGGGTCATGTATTGAATGTCTCGAGACTGTTTTGTCTCAAGAAGAACATCCAGTCAAAGTGATCTCATTATGAGATGTTTCCCAGATATGAACCACGCTTGCTGTTACCGGCCTGTACTTTTTCTATCACACTGAGAAGTTTGCAGACTTACAAATAGAATTGTATGTCAAATAGTTTTGGTAGACTTTTATGTTTAAGATTTCTGATCTGGGATCATTCTGTTGATTGTTGCGAAGTGCTGAGTAGAATGGAGTCTTCAGATCTTGGATCAGTTCTCTTAGATTTCTGGTAAATCTGGCAAACTGATCCTGGATCAATACTCTTGCTTATTGTTTTATATTTATGTGAGAATCTTGAGGCTAAAAATGCTGATCTGGGATCATCCTGTACATTTTGAGTAGCATTAGGCAGAAGCGAGTCATCCGATCTTGGATCAGTGCTCTCATTCTGAGATTTCTGGTAATGGAAAATGATGCAGGATTATTTGCTTTGAATATTCACTCAAAAAAGCACCCATGCTTGTAATGGAAAGCAACAGTTACTGATTCTAGATCAGCGTTCTTCCTCTTGATAGGCTGTGGTCGGTGTCATGGACAAGGGGACGGCCCTGAAGAGCAGAGGACACCTGTCTGGGGTTTGTTACATGTGACTTTGCCCTGTTGAATGTTCCCTCCCCTTAGAAGGCCTCACCAGCCCTCCCTGTCCCCCACAGAGCTCTATGCCAGCAGTTATGACAATGTTAGCAGACCACGCAGCCAGACAGCTGCTGGACTTCAACCAGAAACTGGACATTAACCTCCTGGATAATGTGGTTAACTGCTTGTACCATGGAGTGGGACCGCAGGTAAGAATCCCAGCACTAATGGAAATGACTTCACCTGCAGCGGAATGACTGCAGCAGATGACATTTGTACTGTTATTGAAAGGGTATTTTAGTACATGTATCCCCTTAAAAGGTCTTTGTCTCGTTTAAGACATTCGAGCTCTGTTCCATATTGGTAAGGCTTTGAAACGGGCTGGAAGTTTCTTCTTTCTGCTCAAAAGTAAAAAAAAAAAAAAAAAAAGTTTACTAATAGAGATAAGCACTTTCATTTTAAGCAGAATTAATATCTTAAACATAAACCAGTGATTCTGAAACTACTCTTTGGGTGGTAGTTGAAAATGAGCCAAAATATGGGTCATCCTAGGACTGTTTTAGAGTCACTGGTCAGAGCTGTCAAATCCATGTGCCTTTTTGAGAATTTTTTTTCAATATTCATAGCAAAGAATGGCCCAGGAGGTCCTTACGCATTTGAAGGAGCACCCAGATGCCTGGACTCGAGTGGACACCATTCTGGAGTTCTCCCAAAACATGAACACCAAAGTAAGCCTGCCACCTTCGTCTAGCCTGCAGCAGCCACCCAGGTCACTGTTCATGAGGCACCTTGGAGCAGGAGTGCTGATCATGTTCCCTGACTTTCTAACCGGAGACAGCACTCTGATACCAAGATGCTTTGTGAGCACAGGCCTTGACATCTCTACTTTGAGGAAGTTCTAGTGTGCTGTGATGTGTATAGTATTTCTGGCGAATTCAAAGACTGACAAAAAATACTGTACTGATGGGTTCTCTCAACGAATGCTTGTTGTCACAGCTTGAGGTATTTTAAGAGGAACTTGAGTCAAATGTTTGGTTTATTGCGTTATCTCTACTTATTCCATCTGGCAATTTCAGTATTAGAAACCACTATGAGGTGATCTTAAGTACACATTGAAATCTATTGACCATCCTTTTTTAAGGCTTCCTTTTCAGATTGCCCACTCAGATCTCGCACATCAACCATTTGTCTCTTTGGACCTCTGGTCATTCGGACGTTGTTTTACAGAATTAAGACAACTTGCTACAAAAGGCTCAATCAGGAATCACTGAAACATGTAGGGTAGTTGGCACCGCTGCAGCCTCAAGCCTTTTTGATTAAACCTGGTAACCTGATGGAAAGGCGTGGCGCCTGTTCCCATGCACTCTGTTAGGAGCTAATCCTGCGTCGCTGTTTCGGCTGATCCTAATTGGGGCTTTGATATAATCAGCAGTTGTTTATGTACCGCGTTTGTTGGGATGGAGGTTCTTCCCCCATTGTGTGAGCGGCTTCCTCAAAGTAGCGGTCATCCAGTTTGCCTTTTTACTTGTTTGTTTATAATTTTTTTGGGCTTTCTGTATGTGTGCTCTTAACCCTCTGGTCATTATTACTAATGTTTGGAGTGGCTTTAGCAGCAGTTATTTATTATTTTATACTATGCTGCCCAAAATGCAAGGGCTTTAGTGCAACTGAGATTTAAAGAGAGAAGGTAAAACTTTTTTTTTTTTCCTTTTTCATGCAAGTAATTTTTCTAAATCCTTTTAGATAAACAAAATTACTCCCCCTCAAATCAGAAACATTATGCTTCAGCACTTGTAATCATCCCCCCCCCCCCACCATATTGTCTTTCTTTTTTATATGGATAAGAAAAGAACAAACACTTCTCAAAGAGAATATCTTAATTGAAGTTGTTCATATTTGATTATTAATGACAATGTTCCATTATGTTGATTGCTTGTAATAGGAAGAAAAGGGGTGTGTCTTCCTGTGCACCTTGACACAGCTAGGCTTTGGGCGGCAGGCCTCCACAAGGTCTACCTTTTCATTCCCTTATACTTAATTCTGCTCTGCATCCGTTTTCATTGCATTTGCTTCTCATCTGGAGGAGGGCGAGCTAAACAGATTCTCAGAGTAAGATGCTGATCCAGGATCAGTTCCTTCTCTCCCATAGGTTAATATTTTTTGGGAAAAATTGATCCTAGACCAGCACTCTTCCTCTTGGGTGTGATATCTCCTCAGTGGTTTTAGGCAGGTTTCAAGCATTGCTCTAAATAGGTGTAGGGCAGTTGGGTGTTTCTGCTGTAGGGATCATTTTGTCCGTTTCCTCTTGGTTTTTCTTTTCTCTCTTTTCATACCTTGTCTTTTTTTTTTTTTTTTTTTTTTTTTTTTTTTTCTTTTCTTTTCTTTTAAAAAACATTTTGCAACATAATTTAACAGCCGGCAAGGTGAAATCTGCAATGTTGCAAAGTCTCTTTTGGGTTTTTTTTTTATATTTTTGTTATTTTATTTTACTATTCTAAACTCATTCTACATGGACTTAAAGGTGAAGATCTGTTCGGCTTCATGGGGCTTTAGATGGGTGAAAGATGCAGGGATCTCCAGATTTCACCTTTAATCACATTCTTTCACTTGTATTGATGTTGAAACTCTTATTCATCATAACTCGACTCCTCGCCTCAGTCGTCTGCTTTACCCTCTTTGGTTTTCCTCCCTGAAAATCATTGATCCCTACAGCTGAAACGCGGTTGATCAGAATAACACAAATGACAGTAGCGTAAACAATAACTTACCCCAAATTCTCACATTTGTGTAATATTAAAAAAAGCCTCCTGTATAAAGTGTATGGAACCAAACCTGTGGCTGGTCTTGCTGTTCCCGAGATCCACACCAGAAGAAGGTTGAAAGAGCAGGCATCGGTTTTTCCATTGTGACTGATAATTGTTTGGTGGTACAAGCAGAAATCTTTACATTTTAAAAACCGTTCAAGCTTGTATTTCACCTTAAGTTGTTTATTCAATGTATACGTTATGCACCGATCAGCCATAACATGTCTTATACTGTGTAGGTCCTCCTCATGCAGCCAGGAGAATGAACTCTGAACTCTGCAAGGTGGGGCCTCCATGGATCGTATTTGTTTATAGCACGTACTGCAGATTCTCGGTTGAATTAAGATGTGAGGAATTCGGAGGCCGAGTCAACACCTTGAACTCTGTCGTGTTCTTCAAAACTTTCCTGGACAGTTTATGCAGTGTGTCAGCACACGTTATCCTGCTTTGCAGGTCCGTAGCAACGTCCTCATGACTGCCAGGACAAGATTTTCCAGCATAACATTTCCACAGCATCTCCCTGCCTCTGCCAACGTGCCTATTTTCTACAGTGCATCCTGGTGTCCTCTTTTTTTTTTTTTTTTTTTTTGCCAGATACGTGACCCAAAAGCACATGGTATGGTATAAGGAAGTGAGATCTGCCAGACCAGCCCACCATCTTCCATCACATCTGGCTCTGATGTCCCTGTTCGAGCTTTTGATGGTGGACAGGAATCAGTGTGGACGCTCTGACCGGTCTGCAGCTGCACTGTGTGTTCTGACACCTTTCTATCAGAAGCAGCAGAACTTTTTCAGCAGTTTGTGCTGCAGCAGCTTTTCTGTGGGGTGGGAATAAAAGGGCTGGCTTTCGTTCCCCATGCATATCCATGATCTTTGACCCAGTGGCTGCTTCACTGGTTTTCCTTCCTTCCTTGGAGAATTTTTGGTTCCTGCCATTTTGTAGAGGCTCTAATTCAGGTTGTTGCCATAACAATGTGGCTTTAATCACATTCTTTCACTTGTGCTGATGTGAAACCTCTCTTATTATACATAACTCGACTACTCGCATCCGTGTTCGCTTTACCCTACTTCGTTTTCCTCTCTGAAAATCATTGATCCCTACAGCTGAAATGTGAAAGCTTGCCCCAAATTCTCACATTTGTATGATATCAGAAAAGGCCCCTTAAGTGATGTATACATTTTGGAAATGCTCTATTTCAGTTTATTGCCATAACAGTTCCACTCATCACTTAGGATTGCTCGGATCCTTATACTTTCCTGCTTTTCCTGCGTCCACCATCAGAACTTGTATTTGCTGCCTAATCCTTTCCACCTCTAAATGCGATGATCTTCGCTTAGTGGTTGTAATGTTATGGCTGATGAGAGTGTGTACTTTTTACTCTCCTGTGGGTTTCCTGGTTTCCTGCACACTTGTGGTCAAAGGCATTGCCGAGCCGTTAGTAGCCGTTAGCGTCTCTCTTCTGGCCTTTCACTTTCTGGTGTGAAACTGGCAGAAACAGCAAAACTTGGAACAGGCTTCAGTCTGCATACACTGATTCTCTAGAAAAGTTTGAAAGTGAAAGGATAGGTATTAAGACATTGAAATCAAACCTGCATGACAGAGTATGTTCAGTCTGATTTATACCAAAAAACGTTGATAAAATATATTAAGGCAGTGATAATTTCCTTTCTCTTTCGTTTTGGTTTTTTTGTTTTTTGGTTTTTCTTTTTGGTTTTTTTGAGTCATTATTCTGAAAAAAAAAACAGTACAGCAGTAGCTCATGTGGTCAGTGGTTGATTTAAAGCTGAGTTCAATAATGTTTGCTTTGTTCCTTTGGCGTTCCAGTACTATGCTCTGCAGATTCTGGAAACGGTTATTAAAACAAGGTGGAAGATTCTTCCAAGAAACCAGTGTGAAGGTGAGTGTGACACTGTGAACTCCATTTCGTAGACTTACTTTGTAGTCGGCGCAGTAAGGACAAAGTGCTTTGTTTCTAAAATGTGTTACAGAAACGTACAACCAGCAGTGCAGAACTGAAGTGAAAGTTTCAGGCTGTATTTGTAAAATCACAGGAAAATTTTCATGTGTCAGTCTGGAATGTACTATTTGCCCAGGGCATTAGATTTCCATTTAATTTTTTATTTTTTTGGACTCCTCCTCTGTTTTTTTATTTTTTATTTTCTTTATTTGTGAAGACAAGAAATATGTCCAGAGAAAAATAATATTTTTTAAAATTCTATTCAAATGCTTGGTAAAATGGAAATTGGTCATAGGAAATGGTGGGGGGAAAAAACCCATTAATTTTAATATTAATTTTTTTAAAAAGTATAAAAGTGGTTGGTACAAAGGTGCATCAAATCAAAAACATTTGATTATTTGTATAATGTTACCTCATTACTGAACGACCTTATGAAAACTGAGAAGAGAGAGATCACTGTTGCTGCTTCTGTAGGAACCCTGGGAGACTGCAGACACAATTTAGGAACTTATGAAATGATTTATTTATTACTGTTTTGTTTTACGTCAGACATAGTCTGGATGAAGTCTTCTGGGTTGCAGCTTTAATTAGAGAACTAAAATTCTCTACTTGGGCTTGATTTTGCAAGCGGCTTTCATTCGAGGGGGAAACCCATTGGTTTGCCACAGTTGCCATGTTGAGCTTTATTCCCTTTAAAAAATGCTGGAAGTTTCTCTTTCGTACAGAGTGTTTTTTTTTTCTTCTTGAGCGCAGAGAATCATTACTATGCTGAAGGAACTGTTGTAGAGTAACCACAACAGGCTTATTCTTCAAAGCACGCTTAGATGACTATATAAGTCTCTTCAGTTGTCACTAATACCTTACGCAACTTGTGGACAAACCCGTGTTTATGTCTTAAGACATCTCTTTACAAATGTGTAGCCAGAGCAGGGGTAGCATTGAAAAGAGCTGCAACAGCTCACTCTGAAATAAAGGTTTTAGAGCCAATACATCTTAATCATTCCCCAATTCAATTGGACAAATTGATTAAAAAAAAAATCTATTCTTAATAACATGATCAATGACATTAACACATGACCAGATTGAGCAGGACTTTTACTTTTTACAAGCAAAATAAAGCAGCAGTGTTCATTATTATTTGAACTTTATCAACAACAATGGGTGTTAAAGTAAAACAACTAGCAGCTTTAATTATGTTGTCAACAGAGGTTGTTCATTCATTCATTTTTTTATTTATTTACTTATTTGTTTGTTGTATTTATTTATTTATGGTCATTCTCGACATGTGAAATCTTGTCAGCTGCAAAACTTTTCCATTAATTACAAAAAAAATCAAAAAAATAATTTTACAGGGACATTGCTCCTTTGCATGCTTATCTTTTTGACCTTGTTCAAAAACTACTGCCCATGTCTCTACACTGCTTGTGCTCTGCTGCTCCCCTTAATGTCTCTCAGATGTACTGCAGTTTGACCTTGGGGACTTTTTTTAAGCTTTTACATGAAACTGCTCCGGATATTCAACCGTTTTAATTTTCAGTCACCATTAAACCCTCTACTGCTTAGTGACTGACTGACTGTCATTTTTCCTTAAAGATTCTCACATTTTCTATCCTGCATCTCGCTTGCAGGTATTAAAAAATATGTTGTTGGGCTCATTATCAAGACATCGTCTGATGCGGCTAATGTAGAGGTAGGTGTATGTTTTTATTGTGCTTAGTTTTCTGCTTGTTTAACTGCAGATGAATTACAGTCTTGGTGTTTTGTTGCAGAAAGAAAAGGTGTACATTGGAAAACTCAACATGATCTTAGTGCAGGTAAGCATTCTGCAGACTGAAAGATGTTGATTCAAGTTGAAATGAAACATGTTTTTTTGCATGAAAATGTGAAAATGAGAGCGTTTCTATTTGCTGGTTGTGTAACCCGTAGATCCTGAAGCAGGAATGGCCCAAACACTGGCCCACATTCATCAGCGACATTGTTGGAGCAAGCCGCACCAGCGAGAGCCTCTGCCAGAACAACATGGTCATCCTGAAGCTGCTCAGCGAAGAGGTGTTTGACTTCTCCAGTGGGCAGATGACCCAAGTCAAAGCCAAGCATCTGAAAGACAGGTATTTAACAGTAATCATGACTGAGGGCTAAACCGCAGGAGTGAAGCACTCCCAACTACCCAGTGTTGTTTTATTTATTAATTCTTATTCATCCTTAAGCCAGCGTAATCACCTCTTCCCTCTTTTCTGCAGCATGTGTAATGAGTTCTCTCAGATCTTCCAGCTCTGCCAGTTTGTAATGGTATGTAGTGACAAGTGCAAATACAAAAGGAATCTATAGTTTTGGACTATCCTCAACTTTAATGATTCTTCTATTAAAAAAATGAAATTTCAGACTTTTCGTTGTTATTTCTAAGGAAAACTCCCAGAATGCTCCTTTGGTGCACGCCACCTTGGAAACTCTGCTGCGGTTCCTGAACTGGATCCCCCTGGGTTACATATTTGAGACCAAACTCATCAGCACTCTGGTGTACAAGGTGAGCCCAGCTGCACAAACTACATTTGGAAACGAACACTAATCCTAAATCAACACTCTCATTCTTGTTTTCACGATTTTACAGAACTCAGTTTCTTCTAGTTTTTGCTTCACTTTAGTTTTTATCAGTCTCTCCCGCTCCTTTCTTCACCCCTTGCTAGTTCCTGAACGTTCCCATGTTCCGGAACGTGACGCTCAAGTGTCTGACGGAGATCGCAGGGGTGAGCGTCAGCCAGTACGAGGAGCAGTTTGTCACGCTGTTCACACTCACAATGATGCAACTCAAGCAGGTAACTCGCTCTGTCGATCCACATCGGTGAGTCGTTCACACGCAGCGCTAAAAGAGATGCCAATCAGGCAAGAGTTTAATCGCTTCTCTTGCGATGTGGTTTTTAGATGCTGCCGCTGAACACAAATATTCGTCTGGCATATGCAAACGGAAAGGACGACGAGCAGAACTTCATTCAGAACCTCAGCCTCTTCCTCTGCACCTTCCTCAAGGAGCACGGCCAGCTCATAGAGAAGAGACTCAACCTGCGTGAGACCCTCATGGAGGTACAGGCACACGAACACGCACCTCAGAGAGAATAAAGCTAAATGGGATGGATGGTAGAGGAGAAGAACCCTTCCTGGCCCTTCATGAGCCAGACCTTCTGTTAATTGTCATGTAATGCAACTGGATTGTTAGAACACCATAGTTCGACCTTCATCGATCAATAACCTGCTCCAGCTCTCCTGTCTTACAGCTGCTGTTAGTTGTGCAGCTAAATGATCTGTTATTTCTCTTGGTTTGAGTTTTTTTCAAATATCGTTAGAATATCAAACCCTTTAAAGTGAGTCAGATTGAATCATGATTCAGCAGCTTTTAAGACAAAGACTCTTTCTCTCCCTTCCAGGCTCTACACTACATGCTCCTGGTGTCCGAGGTGGAGGAGACGGAAATCTTTAAGATTTGTCTGGAATACTGGAACCATCTTGCAGCAGAGCTGTATCGAGAGAGTCCCTTCAGCACCTCCACTTCTCCCCTGCTCTCTGGCAGCCAGCATTTTGACGTACCCCCTCGCAGGCAGCTCTACCTTCCTGTATTGTCCAAAGTGAGCCTCTTGCAAAGTTACTTACACTTGCAAACACTCCAAACTGCACACTAAACCATAAATGTAAAAATAAGACCTAAACATGCTTCCACTGGTTTGATAGTTTTTTATAAAAATTAAAGGTATTTTTGCGTGTTAGGTGCGTCTGCTGATGGTGAGCCGCATGGCGAAGCCGGAGGAGGTCCTAGTGGTTGAGAACGATCAGGGGGAGGTGGTGCGGGAGTTCATGAAGGACACAGACTCGATAAATCTCTACAAAAACATGAGAGAGACACTTGGTAAGTTCACCACCGTCCAGATCTCTCCAGCATCACTTCAGACTTGTGTGTAGAAGCATTAAATTAATCTCCGTATCTGCCGCTTGTTAACTGAGTGAAGAAATGTGAAATAACTCAAGTTTTATCATCTTATTTCCATCTTATTGTTTAATTCTAATGCTCTTTCTACTTTGTGCTTTTTCCTCCGTCCACCTCTCTCTTCATAGTGTATCTAACCCATCTGGACTATGCTGATACTGAGCGGATCATGACGGAGAAGCTCCATAACCAGGTAAACGGGACAGAGTGGTCTTGGAAGAACTTGAACACACTGTGCTGGGCTATTGGCTCCATCAGCGGAGCCATGCATGAGGAGGACGAGAAGAGGTTTCTCGTCACAGTGATTAAGGTAATTTCTCTGCATGTAATCGCACGTCTCTGTGTTAATGTTAATGTTAATCCCAAAAAATTTTAACTTGCTGTGTTGGTCTGTTAGGACCTGCTAGGTTTGTGTGAACAGAAGCGAGGGAAGGATAACAAGGCCATCATTGCCTCCAACATCATGTACATTGTGGGCCAGTACCCACGATTTCTTCGTGCACACTGGAAATTCCTTAAAACTGTGGTCAACAAGCTGTTCGAGTTCATGCATGGTAGGTTTGGCAGATTGCAGTGTTTATATTTTTTATTTTAGGATTGTTTTAAATTTGATGCTTTAACTAATGCGGCTGATAAAAGTGAAAATAACAAATATACCCTGTAAAACAAATCTCGCTCTCGCTCTCGCTCTCATGCACAGAGACCCATGATGGAGTGCAGGACATGGCATGCGACACGTTCATTAAGATTGCCCAGAAATGCAGGAGGCATTTTGTGCAGGTGCAGGTCGGAGAGGTCATGCCCTTCATCGACGAGATTCTCAACAACATCAACACCATCATTTGTGACCTGCAGCCACAGCAGGTCAGAATCAGCACCTCGGTTTGAAAGATATTTCATCATTAAGCAGTGTTCAAAACTGCTGCTGGATTACTTTTTGCCTCATGGAAAGTCAGAAAAATGCTCCAGCCAGCATTTCAGTTTTCACTGCGCTGGGAAGTGTGATGGTTTCGCATATATTTAACATAAAGTGATTAATATTCTTCTGTGAAGTGCCCTGCTGTGATCATGTTGCCAGATACATGTTTAGTGTTTGATGATAAAGGGTGGAAAAGCGCCACTGCCATTTACAAAATAGCTCTGCGTTTTTCATCCTTCTCTCTGCAGGTACATACGTTCTATGAGGCAGTGGGTTATATGATCGGCGCTCAGACAGACCAGGCTGTGCAAGAGCACTTGATAGAAAAGTATATGTTGCTACCAAACCAGGTGTGGGACAGCATCATCCAGCAGGCCACCAAGGTAATACACAAAGGACATTTGTATTTTAGTACATTTGAGTCCCGTAGTTTATTGCAGAGACGAAAACGATAAAGGCCACAGTCTTTTAAAATGCTCAGCCCTGTTTACAAATTCAAATTCACATGTGCGTAAAGAAAAATAATACATTCAATTTTACCAGAAGTTTAAAATGTTCTCAAACCACTGCAGAGTTTATCAAACAAACAAAATCAGCCCTCAGGTTTTACTTACCGAAGCTTTGTACGTGTGAAGTTGTACAGTTCCTCTGATATCTCGCCAACTTGATGGCTTTATAAACGCAAACATCTGCGGGTAAAGATCTGACCGTTTTTAAAATTCTTGCTCTCATTGCTCTCTCTGGTAGAACGTGGACATCCTGAAGGACCCGGAGACCGTGAAACAGTTGGGCAGCATCCTGAAGACTAACGTCCGGGCGTGCAAAGCTGTTGGTCACCCCTTCGTCATTCAGCTGGGACGCATTTACCTGGACATGCTTAACGTCTACAAGTGCCTCAGCGAGAACATATCTGCAGCCATTCAGACCAACGGTACCTCAGAGTTCACGCTTTTTTTTTTTTTTTTTTTTTAATTCTCGTTTTGATAGAATCTCATGTCCGCTTCTTCTCAGCAAACAGGACCAGGAGACCGAGCTTTTTATTTGGTACTCAGTGTTCTGATGCTGCAGTGGTTTTACAGGAGTTGGTTCAAGAATAGATACTTCCTAGACTCCCTGAGACTCTATATATAGACTCGAGTCTCTGCAGAGTGACTGTCGGAAGCTTTAAAGCAGGGACATCAATCCAACAACGACACACACGCTAACCAGATTATAAACACAGACAGTGCGTCTCATCTGCTTGTGATGGTAGTGAGAGCCTGTTTGTTGTTTCTGTTTAGTGTGGCTGTTTGTCTGATTTGTTTGTTAATGTGTGTGCAGGTGAAATGGTAACAAAGCAGCCTCTGATCAGAAGCATGCGCACGGTGAAGAGAGAAACTCTCAAACTCATCTCAGGCTGGGTCAGCCGTTCCAACGACCCACAGATGGTGAGACAGACGCATGTGCACACACTCCCGACATGCTCTCCGTTGCTGAAAAGGCCTTTTTCTATGAAACGACAACTTTTATAGCAAGGAATAATCTGTTCTTCAGTTCATATTGGTGTAAAAAGTTTGGATTTCGGACTATTAATCATGATTTCACAACGAGAGGTGTGGCTGGCATTTTTAAAAGGTGGGGGTATTTGAAAGCACTCGTATTAAACCAGACACAAAGGACACTTTTAATGCACTTTATTGTGTAAAGAGGAATATCATATGGTCAAGTTAAAGTAGTGCGAGTTTAAATTGTATCTACAGATTTTCGCCTTAAAGAAAAGCTGCACTTACTTGATGTATCTAATCAGCCAAGACGGGCTAGGTGGTCAGATTTTGCTTATTTAGTTTGAAATGGGAGTCACCCAAATCTGATCGTCTTAAATAAATCCCACAAGTCCTATTTATGAAAACCAGTAAAACCAGTATAAAACCAGATTGGTTGGGTTAGGGGGAGTTTTTAGTGACTTTTAAATGACCAGAAAGGATTGGGAGTCCCGAGTAAAGTTTGTGAGCTATATTCGTGCTAAATTGGAGAAACAGGGAGCTGGTGTACCTAATTCAAGTGTGAGTCAGTCTGAACCTGTCCAGATTATCTATCCACACACACACACACACACACACACACACACACACACACACACTTGCTCTCACTCTCTCAGCCGTCTGCCGCCTTCTGTTCATCCCTTAAGCCTGTGTCTTTGTGTGTCTCAGGTGGGGGAGAACTTTGTTCCGCCGCTCCTGGATGCCGTCCTCATAGATTACCAGCGGAATGTTCCGGCTGCCAGAGAACCGGAAGTTCTCAGCACCATGGCGACCATCGTCAACAAACTGGGCGGTCACATCACAGGGGAGATCCCGCAGATATTTGACGCGGTGTTCGAGTGCACGCTGAACATGATTAACAAAGTAAGACTTGTATGTTCACCATAAACATCGCCGCGATATTTAGTTTGTCATGAAATGTGCAGCCGGTCAGAGTTCTTCGTTACAGATTTAGGGGATCTTGTAATTAATCACAATGATCTATAAATATTGTGATATTACCCAGCCCTCGTAAGGTAGCTGGACTTCTGTCTTAATCCAAACATTTTACATTTGATATTTTAAAACAGGTTTGGGATTATTTACACTGACTTGTAGTAAATATTCTGGTTAATTGAGGTGGTTATTAGAGCAAAACCTTTTTGGATTAGATTCAAGGGTTCACTTGGTTAAGTTTCCAATCAGATTTGTTTTTAAAGGTGCCTCGAGTTATTGAAAAATCAAACTCAAAACTTTATTCTTTTAGATTTATATTATCTTTTTCAGATATTCCAGTAGGCCTATATTGAATTTTTGTGTTTTCACTGGCCAGGATTTCGAGGAGTATCCGGAGCATCGGACACATTTCTTCTACCTGCTCCAGGCTGTGAATTCGCACTGCTTCCCAGCCTTCCTGGCCATCCCTCCAGCACAGTTCAAACTGGTGTTGGACTCCATCATATGGGCCTTCAAACACACCATGAGAAATGTGGCCGACACCGGTGAGAACACCTGCATCTCATTGGATCACCTTTATAATGGATTCTGTAGTTTAAACAGCTATTTAGATTAAGATCACAAACATTTAAATATGTGCTTGAGCTTTTCTTTTTGATTTGTTTCTTGGTTCGTTTCAAACGTGTTCGAAGTCGGCTGGACTGTCATTGATCCGTGTCATAGTAGTGATTGTGGACATATTTTTGTGCAGGTTTGCAGATTCTCTACACGTTGCTGCAAAACGTGGCCCAGGAGGAAGCTGCGGCACAGAGCTTCTACCAGACTTACTTCTGCGACATCTTACAACACATCTTCTCTGTGGTGACGGACACGTCACACACAGCTGGTGAGTCACACAGCATTTTGCTTACAAACCCTCCACATATAGCCAAGCTTCGCTGTAGGTAGTGATGCGTCACACACGCACACACAGTGACTCAGTGATGCTGTTCTCAGATAGTCTTCTAACATGTTGTGCCTGGCAGAGAAGTGTGTGTATATATGGACACACACACACACACACACACACACACACAGATACACATGATCAGAGGAAGTTCTTCAGTCCCTCTACAGTGGCTCACCTCTACAGTTTTGACAAAAACTAATGTGAGAATGAATAATATCTTTTACTTTTGTTTACTTTTCCATTCATTTTGTTACACTGTTCTATTCGAGGTGTTTGATCTGATACTGTGACATTGCATGTATGCTTCATTTGTGGTAATGTTTGTAATGTTTAAAGGCCTTTTCTGAAGAAGCTGTTTATCAAATGTTTTTTTGGCTCCAGACAAATGATATCTGGTGAGAGAGGAGATTAAAAAATGGCTCTTTTGATTAAAAAGGTTGCAGATCTAGATCTTAAAACATGACTATACAGCAGTTCATCAGTATGTTTTTCCTGTGGACACAAACGTTTCCCTGCTGTCTACTTTTTTCCTGTTCGCTCTGCACAGTTCGCGTTTCGCCTTCGCACTTCTTTTGGCTCCTGAAAGTCCGTCATTGCTGCTGAACTGAATTCGGGAAATCCTGCATTTCTATGGCTCTTTAGAATCGAATGTGAAGAATCCTGACCCCCTTTTTTTTATTTTTTTTTTTTTTTTCTTCTTCCTCTCCCGTATGTCTTGCAGGTCTGACGATGCACGCGTCAATCCTGGCGTACATGTTTAATTTAGTGGAGGAGGGCAAGATTAGTATGACCCTGAACCCTGCAAACCCAGTCAGCAATCAGGCCTTCATCCAGGAGTACGTGGCCAACCTACTCAAAACAGCTTTCCCTCACCTGCAGGAGTAAGTCTGCACTGCTGAGTTTTTATTTCATTCTGTCTTCTATTTAATACTAACCATGCTTTAATAAATATTTTCCTGATCTTCTGGAATTAAAGAAAAATTTATATTTATCTATTAATACGACTGATATTACAGATATATAACTATACAGATTAGCACGGCTAAATATAGTAGAGATGTAGTTACAACCACTGTGTAATTTGATGGAGCTCCCAGAAAATGTTATGTTAGTTTTTCCCAAGATTTTCTTTCCAAAAATATAATATAAATCACTTTAGTCAGTTTAAATGGTCCCTTTATATGGTCCTTTGGTTGCTTCGCCTTTAGTTGAGGAGTTTATTATTATGTTCTGCTTTGTGTTTAAAGCGGTCTAATTCCATTTCCTGCCTCCGTATCCTGATTCTTGTTGTTCATGTCAACAGTGCACAGGTGAAGGTATTTGTGACGGGGCTCTTCAGTTTGAACCAGGACATCCCTGCATTTAAGGAGCACCTGAGAGACTTCCTGGTGCAGATCAAGGTGAGTCTTCTGGCAGGTTATGGTCTTCTGTTGTTACAAACGGAGACAAAAACAAATCACAGATTGTCTTTTTTCTTCTGCTTGGCTCTTTTTGTATTAAGGAACAAAATCATGTAGAAGAAGTAACTTTTCCCTGTTTGGGGAGAAGTTGTGGGGGTTTATAAATACATTCTTTTTTTTTTTTTTTTTTTTTTTTGTTTGTCCAGGAGTTTGCAGGTGAGGACACTACAGATTTGTTTCTGGAGGAGCGAGAGGCATCTCTGCGCCAAGCTCAGGAGGAGAAACACAAACTGCAGATGTCTGTCCCAGGAATCCTGAACCCTCACGAGATCCCAGAGGAGATGTGTGACTGAACGCACTCATCATGACCTTCACACACTCACACACGTGCGCACACACACACACACTGCTTAACACAACTAAACACATTGCTAAAGACAGCAGTGTCCAAGCTGTCTTCAGGGGCCGTCAGGCTGTGTGTGTGTGTGTGTGTGTGTGTGTGTGTGTGTGTGTGTGTGTGCGCGCGTTTGTTTGTGTGTGTGTGTGTGTGTGTGTGTGTGTGAGAGAGAGCTCTTGCTGGGGTGAATGTGTGAGGGAGTTAGTTCATCCTCTCCGGAGGCTATATCTGCACTTGGCCGTCACTTGACCAAAACGATGCCAATCTGTAAATGATCCAGTCACCCAGTGGCCCTTTTTACATGATCTATGTTTTATATGGACGTTTCTTCTGGTGTAAAATCTTTCCACCGTTAACTCGAGCTTACGTTTGCTTAGTTAACCTCAACGCTGCATGGAGTTTTCTTTTCAGAACGACATGTTTTTACATGTCTCTCCCTTTCTCCATGCTCCTCTCTCATCATGTAATAGTTTGTATATTATATATAAAATTGAGAGTGCAGTTTTTTTTTTATTTTGTATTTTTTTTTATTATTTTTTTTTTTTCCCTCTCTTGCAGTAGGTCACGTGTTAACGCAGTGATGAGGAATCTTTGCTCTAGAAGCTTCTTCTGGCCTACGAGGCTAGCTTGAATGCTGATGAAAAGCACTATAAACAGCTTGTGCATTCTTTCGTGGGTTATAGCTGCTCAATTCCTGATCAGTTAAACGGAAGTCTTTGTGTTGGTCCTCTTTAAGAGAGAATAATTCAAAACAAAAAGATTAAATTCTTCCTGTGAAGCGGGCAGTGACTCATGTCATGACTCATATCGGATATTTGCCCGTTTGATTGGCTAGGGCTATAGCCCTAGATTCCTCATCACTTTGTTTGTGTGAGCGAGTGAAGAGGATCAAGCTGTAGGAGACCTTCTGCAGCCTGTAGAAGAATGTCTGACCCTGTCGTGGGGATGCTCGTACTAGTGGGTAATAAATGGACGGATGAAGGTCTGAGGGATGCCGCATGATTCGGACGGGTCGTGTCCCTGGTGTGCCGGGCTCATAAGACCCCACATGCTCTCTGTCCCACGAGTGGCTTTCTCGTGGACACGTCGTCGCTATCGAGCAGCATCTTCAATGCCGTGGGAACACGTGGATGTTGCTTCTCGTTTAGTACGGGCAGGTGTGTGTGTGTGCGTGAGAGTGTGTGTGTGCGCGCCTGCGAGCGCGTGTGTGGGCGGGTGGGTGTGCTGTCGCTCAGACGACATCGGGTTTTTTTGTTTTCCTCAATGAGGACGGCGGCTCCTTTTGTGAGCTTTCATTAAATTGAAGTCTAAAAAAAAAAAAAAAAAAAAAAGTGGTTGAAATATTTATGGGTTTATTGTAGGCTGCGTCTTTATACCTGCTCTTATGTTAACTCACTCAGAGACCGTTTAAAGAAAAAAAATTTTTTTTGTTTGTTTTTGTACTAATTTACTTTGTTTACCATGCTGTAGTGCTTCATGACACTACCTAGAGCAAATAATAAAATAAATACTGTTTACATTTAATTTCATGAGGGTTTTTGTTTTTTTTGTTTTTAGTTTTTTATTTTTAAGTTTAGCCTGAATACAATGAAACGGATGGAAACAGGAATGCTGACATTCGACATTGTTGGGAAAATGAATGTTCAAGGTCCAGCCAATGGCAAACCTCCCCTTCTTTAAGTGTTACGTTTGATGTGAAACTTTTTTTGAGATGATTAAAGTCAAACAAATTTTATAACCATGTTCTCTGGGCTCACTTTTTCTCCTGTTCTGTCTTTCAGAGAACTCGTAGCACATGCAATGAGCTTATGAATGAAAGCTAAGATGGGCCAGTTAGAATTGTGCCAAGGAACAGTCATCATCTCTGAAGGGTCCATCGCTCACCTGAGTCAGGTAGTGTCCTTCAGAAGAGGCCGCTTCGGTGTTTTTTGACAGAATACACAGAATACTTGACGATGGTCAGAAACAGGATTAACAACCACCAGACATGTTCGCTGCAGAAAGTGAAACCTCTAAACATGGTCAATATTAGGCGGAACTATTTGTTACTATTCTTTATTTGTGTCTTTTATGACTGTGTAAGAGCAGGGAAAGCACCAGTTCTGGAGTCGAGAACCACGTTTTTAGAATATGGTTCACGTCCCTGGTTCTGGAGCACCTTTATATCTGCACATTTTGGTTCTTTTGTTGGCTGATCTGACATCTGCCTATTCACTTACCCCATGCACTTAAACATGGGGTATTCCAGGATCCTGAGGGAATTAAAGGACACACTTCTGCTCATTGACACAAAGTCAAGCCTGACTTGAGTTGGTGGGACAGTCCCGTTGTCCTCAACTTTATCTGCTCATTGAGAAATCCTGCTTTGTGAAATACCCCCAGGACAGCCAGAACTTTTGATGCTCCAGGTAGAGATTGGCTTGCTCCAGTGTGAATCTGATCTTCTCCCTGATGCGTTTTCTCCCTCTGACGCACCCGATTCTGCTGGTTGAGTAACAGGATCTTGCTCAAATCAAAACATCAGCTGCATATATCGAATGTCATTGAGGTCAGTGGTAGCCAAAAAAAGATTTTGCTTCATTTTGGTTTGCAACTGCAGTGCAATGTGCTCTCAGAATCATCTCTGTAGGCCTGGTTCCATGTTTCAGCCATCTCTGAGCAAGAAAGCTGATCTAAGGTCAGTTCTTATTAGTGTAAACAATTCTAATCAATGTCATGAACTGTTTCCAGATCAGCGTTGGAAGAAAGTTCCTTGGGTTGTAGGCTGTGCTGCAGTGTGGATCAGCGCACTGAGTTTTTCCTTGAGTGTGTTGGAAAGGAAGCCACGCTGCCCCACCACACCTGTTCAATCCCATCACCACAGCAGCCAAATGTCCATTTCCACCCAGTAAGGTGATAGGCTAGCGTTCTTTAAAGCGAATCACTGATAACGCTCAGCTGTTTGATTAAGGCACACGGACGGTGACTTTGGCTCGGAAGTGCGGCGTCGGGTTTCTCAGCTGGAGCAGTCTCCTTGAATAGGGTCAACGCTCGCCCCTCTGCCCTAAAAAGCGGTTCTTGGATGCGTTGTTCTTAGAAGGCTCAGAATACTCACTCCAAGTATTGAAATTCATAAAATCTTGACTTCTCAAATTCTCACAGGTCCTGTGATCAGATTCCTGGGCTTCTGCTGCTGCAGACTGAACAGCATTTTGGGATTTCCAAGTTCTAGGCTTTTTGGAATTTTAGTTTTTTTTTTTAAGTTCTCAGATTCTCCAGTGTCTAATGCTCATGCTCAGGGTACTCAAACACTTCATAGTTGTCATGTGACATCACACCATTAAAGCCCCGCCCACCTGGAGAACAAACAAGACTTTCAGCCCTCCATTTCTTTTTACCAGGGTTTGTTCTCCAAGACGCTGGATAGTTGTTGTGTAATTGGATGCAATACATGTCCATAAAAAAAGTCCAGAGGAGGAGACGGTGGATTTATGCTGTGGGATGTGTCTCTGTCTCTGCGGAGGGAATGAAAGAATGCACACACGTTCACGCTACAAAATATTTTATCAAAGATGAGCTTCAGTGTTTTAATGATTGCGTTCTTAGTTTCTTTACCACGTCCTTCTGTTTTGTTTTTTTTTTTAGTGGACAGACGACCTGTGTCCCAAACAACACTACACTGTACATTACTGAGTGTGTGTCCAGTGGTTGTACACTATTTGCCCACACTATTTTGTGTGTGTCCAGTTTGGGACACAGTTGTGTGAACAGTGATGTAACCAGAGATCAATAATAAGTTCTTCAGTTAAAGTGAAGCTTCATCTTCAGTCTGAAAACTTAACCATGATCTTTGGAAAGAAGAGCGACGAGAGCAAACGTTAGCAAATTGTCGCAGTGAAGAGTCTCTCGTCCTTCGTCTCCAGCATTATTGACTCGTCCACACTAAGGTCACACACAGCTGTCTGTCCTTCTTTCTTCCTGGCAGCAGAATAAGGGGAAGGATTCTCTACTAGACACATGCAGACGTCCCCAAAGTGGAGCTCTGGAATGGAAAGCACTGCTTTTACATTTACAGCATTTAGCAGGGACAGTCCCCCTGGAGACACTCGGGGTTCAGGGTCTTGCTCAGGGACCCAGTGGTGGTAGTGCTGGAGGTGGGATTCGAACCTGAGACCACTTTAGCCATAGGTCCATAGGCAAGAACCCCACCACTAGACCACCACCACCTCCTTTTAGGGACTAAAGCACTGCAGCGGTGCTGGACCGAGATCGAAAGTGTCCAAAATTGAGTTTGTTTTCATTGTTTTTCATCCGTTGGTCAGTGATGTAAATCTTTTGTTTGTATCAGACGGAAATCATGTTTCACCTGTGCTAAAGTTCTACAGGTTCTGCAGCTTTGTTGGTCACATGACTGAAAATGACCAATTTATACAGGCTTCTAGATTATTGGGTTTCTAGAACTCTTGAATTCTACATTTTCTACATTTTCCGTTTCTAGAAAGACGTCAGGAACTCTCAAGCTCATTTTTTACATTCTAGGGTTCTAGAGTTCCTGACACTGCTTGTTTGTATCCCCGGAGTTGTAGAATTTGGGGTTTTCTAGAGGCCTGGGTGGAAGCTTTGTTACATTCCTTGAACTGTTTTTTTGGAACTGAATGAACGTGCTTGGAGCTTTGCAGCTTAGCTGCCGTCCTTTCTTTTGGACACTAAGAAAGGACGAAAACCTCATGGGGATTCATTCATCTGTTTTTTAGTTTATTTTTGTATTTGAATATATCTATGCCTCTAATGTAGCTGTGATTTGACACAGGCAAGTCTCACGTCTTAAACTTTTTTTTCCCCCCATTCTTTTGTTACAGCAAATGTAATGCCACTTCAACCCTGAGCACTTCCACACTGTTTGCGTGTTTGGTTCGTTTTGCATCTCAGCTCTGCTGATTCCACATGACTTGGGGCCGAGGGACAGAGGGACAGAACAAGGGGAGCAGATTTAGTCTGATAAGTGGAGGGGAGTGATTTTGTGTTGCGTCAATGGAAAAATTCTAATCTGGTGCTGAAAGCAAGTATCAGATTGGTGCAGCTTTTAGTCCTGGAGTTGTATCTGTGCAGGACGCTTGTGTGATCTGATTATTGTGAGAAGCGAGGGGCTGGTTTGGAGCTTGTCCTCTTGCCCCACCGCTCGCCGTGGGGCCCTGTTGTTGGCTGCGTTTTTGCTGCATTTGCTCATAACTCATTTCCTTCGAGCTCGTGTTGAAGCTCCAAACGAGAGGCCCCCCTGCAGACCGGGGTCCGACAGAAACCCGACTCCATCCACCTCCTGACCCACTTTTGCTCCAACACGGCTGCACGCATCCCGCTCAGGCCTGAAGGCAAAAAGCAGACGTCCCAGTTCGTTTCATTGGCACTTTGCTGGAAAAATCTGTTTTACACTTAATCCCTCAGAACCAGGTGTCAGCGAAGACGTAATTGGTGAGGAGAGTTTGATCATTTGCTTTTACACTTTCCTCGATTGGTGTGGTGATTTTCAGTCTCTGGCTTATGTGGTTTCTTACATAATAATAAGCACATAAATGTTGCGTAGTTTAAACCCAAGGTTGCTTGAGAAATGTAATTTACCATAAAAAAACAAAAAGTGGGTGAATCAGGGGACTGCAGCCAGCAGTGTCACCTTTTTATGTTTTTGCACATCTCTCAAGTCTCCATGAAGCATGTGCTCAACATCCTCTGTGGGTTTCTAAAGCATCTCCATAGCAACCACCTCTGATGCCAAATAAGCCCCCTAGCGACCACCAGGGATACAAAGGAGTGCTATAATAAATAAATAAATAAATAAATAAAAAGCAATCACCAGGTATGCTGGTTAACAACCTCCCTCTGATGCCATAGCAACCCCCTGGAGCACCATAAGAACCACATATCGACCAGGATACAGTGACCTTTTAAACCACCGTGAAAGTGACTCTCATCGTGACACATGCATCCTCTTTATTTAACACACTGTTCAGCAGCCAGGGAGCAGTGATGGGGCTGGTACCTTGCTCAAGGGAACCTCAGGACAACCTGCTGGTCTGGGATTCAAACCCACGACCATCCGGTCCTGATCCCTAAACAGTGGGACACTTGAAGCAACCACCTGAAATCTGAGCAACCAGAAGGAAATACTGTATTTGGGTCTTTTTTTAGAAAACGGTTTAGTGCCGCTCTGATATAAAATGCAGTGTTGTGCTGCCACCTGCAGGTGGAGGAGGGTGTTGCTTTGTCTCAGTAACACTTGAATGATCTAATGTCCTAACTCATTTTATTGCAGCTAAAGATTAAATATATACAATTCATTAAAGATATATATCTGCTGTGATTCTGGAGACCATGAGAGGCCATTCATCATGCAAATGAAACCTATAGTTATGCTATCATCTCAAAATCACAAAAAAACAAGAATACATAGTTTTAGTAATAACGCTTCATTTCATCTTCTTCTTCTTTTTCTTTCGGCTGCTCCCGTTTAGGGGTCGCCACAGCGGATCAACTGTCTCCATTTCTTCCTGTCTTTTGCATCTTCCTGCTTCAACCCGACCACCTGCATGTCCTCTCTCACCACATCCATAAACCTCCTCTTTGGTCTTCCTCTTCTCCTCTTTCCTGGCAGCTCCATCCTCAACATCCTCCTTCCAATATAATCATCGTCTCTCCTCTGCACATGAAACCAACGCAACCTGCTTCTCTAACCCACTCCCAAGACGTCTAACCTGAGCTGTCCCCCATTATACTCATTTCTAATCCTGTCCAACCTGTCACACCCAACGAAAATCTCAGCATTTTAACTTGACACCTCCAGCTCCGCCTCCTGCTCTTTCGTCCAAAAAGCACCGCCTCTAAACCATACAACATAGCTGGTCTCACTACTGTTCTGTAAACTCCTTCCTTTTACTCTAGCTGGTACGCTGCCTGTCACAAATCACTCCAGCCACTCTTCTCCACCCATTCAACCAGCCTGCACTCTCTTCTTCACCTCTCTTCCACACTCCCGCCACTGAACTGTTGATCCCAAGTATTTAAACTCCCCTCCACCTTTGTTACCTCCACTCCCTGCATCCTAATCCACTCCACTTTCCTCCCTTTCATTCACACTCATGTACTTTGCAGTGTTCTGCCTCTACTCACTTTCATTCCTCTCTCCAGAGCATATCCCATCTCTCCAGGTTCTCTCAAGCTGCTCCTACTCTCACTACAGATCACAATATTATCATCAGCAAACATCATCAGTCTGAATGAGACTCCTGTCTAACCTCATCTATCAACCTGTCCATTACTACTGCAAACAAGAATCGGCTCAGCGCTGATCCTTGATGTAATCCAACCTCACTTTAAATGCATCCGTCACTTCTACCGCAGATCTCACCACTGTTGACTGCCCTCATACATATCCTGAACTACTCTCTACATACTTCTCTGTAGCACCAGACTTCCCTTTAAGTAAAACCACAAATCCCTCTCTAGGCACCCTGTCATACGCTCTCCAAATCCACAAAGGCACAATGCAGCTCCTTCTGACCTTCTCTGTACTTCTCCATCAACACCCTCAGAGCAAACATTGTATCTGTGGTGCTCTTTCTCAGCATAAAACCATACTGCTGTTCACTGATCCTCACCTCTTTTCTTAACCTCGAGCTTCTACTACTTCTTTTCCTATAACTTCTGCTGGTGTGGCTGATCAACTTTATCCCTCTATAGTTACTAGCAGCTCTGTGTATCACCTCATTCTTGAAGATCGGTACTCAGTACACTTCTGGCTCTCCAATTCTCAGGCATCTTCTCACTTCAAGCAAGATTGTGTTAAACAATCTGTCAGAACTCAACTGCCATCTCCCTAAACATCTCCATGCTTCCACTGCATGTCATCTGGCCAACAGCCTTCCATTCTCTTCATCCTCTTCACGCCGCTTCCCCTTACTTCCATCTGTTTATTTGCTGCACTTCCCGGTTAACTCTTCACATCATCCAGTCTTCTCTCTGCATTTTCTTCATTCATCAGCTCCTCAAAGTATTCCTTCCATCTGCTCAACACGCTTGTTCACCTGTGAGCACGCTATCATTTCTATCTTTAATCGCCGGACCCAGCACATCTTCCAGATCTGTCTCTCTGTTCAGCCAATCGGTAAAGGTCCTTTTCTCCTTTACTGTCCAACCTCCACCCACCACCATCTTATCTTTACCGACCACTGCTTTCTTCGCCCCGTGGTTACCATCTCCTCTTGTACACCTGTCTACTTTTCATCTCTGACTGTCCATGTCTTCTTTGCCTCTTCTTGAACACACTCCTGGACTTCTTGGTTCCACCACCAGGTCTCCTTATCCTCTTTCTTCCTCCGGATGTCACACCAAGTACATTTCTAGCCATCTGCCTGATCACTTCTGCAGTAGTTTCCCAGCAATCCGGTAGCTCTTCGACACCTCCCAGTGCCCGTGTTAACTCCTGCCTGAATTCCACCTTACAGTCCTCCTCCTTCAGCTTCCACCACTTGATCCTCGACTCTGCCCTCACTTTCCTCCTCTTCTTGACCTCCAAGGTCATCCTACAGACCACCATCCTGTGCTGTTTAGCTACACTCTTCCCTGTCACTACTTTGCAGTCTCCAATCTCTTCAAACTGAC
Organism: Hepsetus odoe; assembly: GCA_017165825.1. NCBI lineage: Eukaryota > Metazoa > Chordata > Actinopteri > Characiformes > Hepsetidae > Hepsetus > Hepsetus odoe. The sequence goes on along the minus strand of CM029374.1, from coordinate 1,037,921 downwards.
CCTCCTGCAAAGAATATAACTACCAGAGCATCTTCCTCCACTCTTATACTGCCACCCTGTGCTCCTCCCTCTTCTTCAGTATTAACTACAGCCATTTCCATCCTTTTTTTAAAAAATCTACAACCACACTGGACCAGCATTCCTCTCCTTGACACCATGCTCACCCATCACCTCTCCTCATCACCTCTGTTCCCCACCAACATGGATTATTAAAATCTGCACCAACTTCACTCACTCTCTCTCTCCCCTGGGTACACTCTCTATCACTTCATCTAACTCACTCCAGAATTTTTCCTTCTTTCCTCTTACAACCAACTTGAGGAAAAGGATAAGCACTAACAACATTCATTATCACACCTTCAACTTCCAGCTTCAAACTCATCACCCTCCCCTGACACCTCTTCAACTTCCAAAACACTCTCCACATACTCTTTCCTTCAGGATAACACCTACCCATTCCTCCTTCATCCACACCCATGGTAGAACAGCTTAAACACCCTCCAATACACTCATTATCTTACTACCCTTCCATCTAGTCTCTGCACACACAAAATGTCAACCTTCCTTCTCCATCATATCAGCTAATTTCACTACAACAGTGCTGCCAACATTCAAAGTCCCTACCCTCACTTCCACTCTCCTCTCCTTCTTTCTCTCCTTCTTCCTCTGGACATGCCTTCCTCCTTGTCTTCTTCTCCTTTGGCCAACAGTAGTCCAATTTCCACCAGCGCCCTGTAGGCTAACACCACTGATGGCGGTCGTTGTTAACCCGGCCTCGACCGATCCGGTATGGAATTCCGGTATCGTTGTCCGTGACATTGATTTGGCAAAGTTTTACAATCGATGCCCTTCCTGGACGTAATCTCCTCTATTTACTCCCGGCAATTGGGACTGGAACAAAGAAATACACTGGCTTGTGAATCCTTAGTGGTTGCTAATAACGCTTCATTTCATAAAAAGTAATTGATATTTGATTTTGTCCATGTCCATTTGGTCCACAGGGGAAGGTGTCCTAATGAGGGATACGGTTCAGACTGCTGGGCAGGTGTGTGTGAGCAGGATTCACACAAAGGAGAGGAATCTGTACACAAAGGACACAGCTGGTCGCGAGCAAAGCCCTCTCTCTCTGTCTCTCTCTCTCTGTCTCTCTCTCTCTCTCTCTTTTCTCTCTCTGTCTCTCTCTGTCTCTCTCTCATTCTGTCTCTGGGTCTCTCTCTCTCTCTCTTTGTCTGTCTTCTCCCTGTCTTTTTCTGTCTCCTCTCTCTGTGTCTAGTTCTCTCTCTCTCTCTCTCTGTCTCTGCCCTCTCCCTCTCTGTGTCTGTTCCTCTCTCTCTCTTGTTCTCTCTCTCTCTCTCTTTCTCTCTCTGTCTCTCTCTCTGTCTCTCTCTATCCCTGTCTGTCTCTCTCTCTCTCTCTGTCTGTCTCTCTCTCTCTCCCTGTCTTTCTGTCTCCCTCTCTGTGTCTGTCTCTCTCTCTCTCTCTCTCTGTCTCTGTCTCTCTCTCTGTCTGTGTCTCTCTCTCTCTCTCTCTCTCTGTCTCTCTCTATTTGTCACTGTGTTTTTTGAGGCAGTCTTCATGCTCTTGGACGAATATAACAGGAACTCCTACAACAGCCTGTTTCCTCTACAGACCCACCTTAAGTTCTACTAACCTTATAGTACCTTCTTAGATCTGTCACCATTACAGTAATCCATAAAGTGAAATTTCTTTTATAATACCGTCTAAAGTTCTTCCACTATTATAGTACCATCTAAAGTTCTACTACCGCTACAGGACCATCTAAGGTTCTAAAACACCTACAAACAGGTCTGCTACACTTCCAGCCCCTGATGGTTCTTCTATCGTCAGCTACAGTATGGGTGTTTTATCACACACCCTAAAGCACTTCTACCCCTAAAGCAATGTTTTGAGGGTTCTCTTACCCATACAACCACTTTCTGGAGGTCTAGTACCTGTTGCAGACACACTTATAAGATTTTTTAAAAACACTTTCTGAGGGATCATCATCTTCCATCCCCCACATTCAGTAATGTGTTGTATGGATGCTGCACTTTGAGGACGTGTGTGTGTGTGTGTGTGTGTGTGTCTGAGTCTGTGAGAGAGATATGGTGCACATTCTTCCCCCTAGTAGGTTGTAAAACTACAATAAAAGCCCCAGAGAGGTGCTGGGGTGGGTAAGGGGGGGTGTAAGGGGGCAAAATGAGGGAACCTATCAGAGGCATTCCGACCTGCTGCTCAGGAAACACTGAGTAACACAAATTCAACACCTTAAACACTGCACACAAGAGTGTGTGTGTTCATACACACTGTGAGATTAGTTTACATGGTTTCAGAATCTTGAGGATCTCAGTGTGTTGTTTGTGTTTATTTGTTTATTTGTTATTTCCTGCATTGAGGATGTAAACATGAGCGCAAAATTCTGCTCAACCAGTAAAGCAGGTAAAGTAAACCAGTAAAGTGGAGTCTGGGAATATGTGTGTGTGCGCACCTGGACACCAACAGTGGACAATGAGTGAGTGTGTGTGTTTGAGTGAATGGGTGAGGGAGCTCCAGCCTTCAGTGCCGTTTGCGCTTTTACGCACTTTAGAGCTCTGAGATTTGGAGACCAGAAGGGATTTTATGGCACAGACGGAGCGGAGAGAGTGAACAGAGGAGGAGAGGGACCTGGCGAGAGGAATGGAGGAGGAGGGAGTGAACAGAGGAGGAGAGGGAGCTGGGGAGAGAGAACAGAGGAGGAGAGTGTGTTGGAGAGAGTGACCAGAGGACGAGAGGGAGTTGGAGGGAGAAACGAGCAGAGGGAGCTGGCGAGATTGACCAGACGACGAGAGGGAGTGAACAGAGGAGGGCAGGGAGTTGGAGAAAGGGAGCAGAGAGATTGAATGGAGGAGGAGAGCGAGGTGGAGGGACTGAACAGGAGGAAAGGGAGAAGAGAGAGAGAGAGAGAAGAAGCTGAGAAGAAAATTATGGGAACAGAGGATGAATTTCAGATGGAGGCTAACCCAAACTCAAGAAGCTTCAGGGTTGTCCTCTGCCTCTGCCCCCAGGAACACACACAAACAGGTCAGTTTTACAACAGTGCATTCGTTCATTCATTCATTCATTCATTCATTCATTCATTTATTCATTCATTCATTCATTCATAATTATGTTTGTGTTGTGTTTGGTTCCAGTTGAGCCGCAAGCATCAGTCAGAGTTTCAGGTCTGAACACAGTCACTGTCCAAACCAGCAGGGTGAGTGCAACACTGCTCTCTCTCTCTCTCTCTCTCTCACTCTCTCTCTCACACACACACACACACACACACACACACACACACACACACACACACACACATATGCACATATATCAACTAAAAAGGTTAGTGAAGGGAGGGAGAAGCTCTCCCCACGTTTGCTGCAGCAACAGCTTCTTCTTTTCCTATTAGAAATTCTAGATGTTGCAAGATTGCTGTGTAGATTTGATTGCTTTCAGCATATCTAAGGTCAGGTTCTGATCTGGTCAGGTTCTGATCAGGATCACTCCAGCTCATCCTCCACAGAACTCCACCGCCTAAAGCTGTAGGGCTTTACACCAGAGCTCCAGAGCTCGTTCAGATTTTCTTTGCTTTTTATGAGTTTGAAGCTGTTTGTTTTTTACACAATGACCCAAACCTCAGAGGATGAGGACATTCCGTGATTGAGGCTGATGGATGTGACTGCTGTGTGCAGAGTCACCGCGCTCACGTTCTGGACTTTGATGCGGTTTGGGATGAAGGAGCTTCCCTGAGAGACATCTATGAGTCAACAGCAAAGGCACTGAACTCTACTGCTCACAGGAAAATCACACCATTACTGCACTGTTCATGATAACAAATATACAGTTATCTCTCTCTCTCTCTCTCTCTCTCTCTCTCTCTCTCTCTCTCTCTCTCTCTCTCTCTTTCTCCTGCAGCCCTTGGTGGAGTGTGTGATGAAGGGGTATAATGGGTGTTTGATAGCATATGGCCCCTCCAGCAGTGGGGGCCAACGCTCAGCTCAGTCCAGCAGCAGCAGGCTTAGGGGCATCATCAGCCTAGCAGCTGAGCATGTCCTTAACTGTACCCGCTGGACAAACTGCAGCCAGTAGTGGTGCCAGGTCTCAACTAACAGGGGGTCCAAAATGGTCAGAGGACAAAAAAACATTCTAAACCATAAATACTAAACATTAACAATGTTCAAGCTACAAATGGAAAAAGTCAACAGTTGCCCAGGAAACATAAACCAGCAGCTCTAGCAGAAATTTTATTACAACACATTGTACTTGCATTGCTTGTTCGGCAATGTGCTTCATTTAATGCACTTAGAAATGGGGACAGGCTGAAAAACCTCTGTGATCAGGAAGCGTGTCCACATACTTTTGGCTGTATTTGTATATGAATGATTTGATTCATCTGAAAGAAAGCAGCTAAATGTATTGAAATGTATGTAAAAAGCGTCATGATTAAGTTTTATTGTGTTCTGCCTTACAGCACCTACAGGCTTCACATTACTAAATTGAAAAAATTGTCACTAATTAGCATAACTCACATGATTTCATATTCAAGCTTTTCTTGATCATGCTGTCTACTGAACACAATGTTACCCAACCTTAATCCGAGACCCTCAGCTCCAGAGTCCTCTCACTGTAGAGTCCGAGTGTCCTTTTACCACGTCTCCAATGAGAAGATCTACGATCTGCTGGTGAGTGAATCCTGCAAGATATGTGAACTGTCCAATCACGAATACACATCGCCACAAAGCTACCACAGATGACCACTTTCTGCTCTACTTCTGCTTGACTTTATTTGTTCCCTGAGAGCTTCTTAAACTAAAAGTTAGTTTAGTCAATGGCTAAAAACAACAGACATTAAAGAAAACACACTGACATCCTCAGAAATGAATAGATGGTTACTGTATTGTCAGTAAATGTTCATGTAGTTGACGTGTTTTTGCAGGGAATCACCTTGTTGGTGCAAAAATGCCATCTTATTTCTGTCACACTGTCTTTATCATCCTGAGGATTAAATGAAAGAAACAGGAACATTTTAGTGCTCCAAGCTGCAAAGTCTCTAAAGATACAAGGTTCTAGATAAAGGGGTTCCACCCAGTAAACGAATCACCTGATCATCTGGAATCATCTGGACCTGTTTCTTCACTACTTCATGTCTTAAGTCAGACGCTTGGTTCTGCTTGAAGGTTCAGACGTAGATCACTGTGTGGATTAACCAACACAGAACTATCAAACTGCTCAGGTACAGAGACTGGACTGAACATGAGAGACAACAACACTGTCCTTCAGGAAGATCTGGAGAACTGCTCAGGTACAGAGACTGGACTGAAAATGAGAGACGACAACACTGTCCTTCAGGAAGATCTGGAAGACTGTTCCTCAACAACACATTAAACATAGCAAAATATGAAGAAATGAGGGGGTGAATACTTTTAAATGTGCAGGTATTTCTCTGCTTCCCAAACCAACCTGATTAGTGGCTCAGAGAATAGATTTATATCATAGAGATGTATGGGCTCTTCTACGATGCTTGTTTTACCTGTTCAGGAGCCTCAGGTGAGTGAGGTGTGCCGTATCCATGACACAGAGGAGGCGGTGCTTCTCGAAGGGCTGAGAGAGGTGGAAGTAAGCTCTGCCCAGGAACTGCTGCAGCTGTACCGCTGTGGGATCACCCACAGGAACGCAGGTCAGAGAACTACCACCTCCACTTTATCAGGACCTCCTCCTTTGTAGCTCCACACTTTCTTTTGTACAGTTTAAGACTTTAGTTCATCCAACCCTCCCCTAGACCTCAGTTGCTGACCACAGAGCTGCTTTTCTATCAGATGATCTCCATGGAAATGTATTTATTAGTAGAACAGAGCACTTTAGAGCAGCTGCAAGTAAATCTCAGTTCACCATGTCCATCTAGAGGGGTTTACCCCCAGCATTGGGCTGTGGAGTTCCCTGGACTGACGTAGCTCCTTCAGGATGATTTGGTGGAATCCAGAACATCCAACATCAGCACCAGTACTTACTAATTCTCCTGTGGCAGATGACTGGGTCAGCTCTAGTCTTGTGAACGGATTTAAATCAGTATCAACGTCTGCCTCTCAAGAAGAACATGAAAGGAAACCTGGATTAAACAGAAATCTTTGATCAGCTTCTTTGGTAAAACATACATTTATGAACCATACCCATCTTTAATGGACTTTTTCATTTCTGCAGGTGTCTCCAAGGGTGATTTTGCCAGCAAATCTCACATGGTGTTTAACCTCATGGTCATAAACATGAGATGCCAGTCTGGTAACGGTAAGGCTTTTTGAATGACACACTAATGATGAGGAACTGTTGTGAAAGAGTAAATGGAAGAGAGGATATTAAAATTGATTGATTTTAAACTTTACTGTGCTAAACCCTTTGTATTTTAAGAGGGAATCACCTTGTTGGTGCAGAAATAACAACTGATGTGGCATGTTGAGAAGATTCAAAACTAAAGGAACAAGGTTAAGATAAAAGGGTTCCACTCAGTAAACAAACATCCTGATCATCTGGAATCATCTGCACCTGTTTCTTCACTGCTTCACTAAGACAACAACACTGTCCTTCAGGAAGATCTGGAGAACTGCTCAGGTACAGAGACTGGACTGAAAATGAGAGACAACAACACTGTCCTTCAGGAAGATCTGGAGAACTGTTCCTCAGCAGTACAAGTCTGGATCTTTGGAAAGAGACATACGAAGAATTGAGGGACTCTAGACAGTCTAAAAAGAGGATTTGACCAAAGAGGAGTTCAGAGGATTATTCTTAAGCTCAAAGCCCAAAAGACCAATTATTGCATTCTTTACTTTTGTGGAAGTGATTTCATCATAACTATCTCACTGTTGCACAACCTGAGCCTCCCCTAGATGGGTCAACAGAGCGCCACCCCCAAGAGTGTGTGTGTGTGTGAGTGTGTGTGAGTGTGTGTGTGTGTGTGTGTTATTGTAGAGAGATAAGGCCATACCGACTCACAGCCTGACTGAATTCTTTGTTTTAATGAAATTATGCACTGTAATGTGTGTGTGTGTGTGTGTGTGTGTGTGTGTGTGTGTGTGTGTGTGTGTGTGTGTGTGTGTGTGTGTGTGTGTGTGTGTGTCCTGACTTTATGAAGCAGACAAAAGAGGGACAAAAAAGGTTTTGTCTTTGACAAAAGCTCCCTGTTTGATTTAAAAGGTTCTTTAAAAAAACACATTCTTGGTCAAGGTTATATGTGAGTTTGTTTCAAATAAACATATTTTATTGTGTGTGTGTGTGTGTGTGTGTGTGCATCTTAGAGGGAGTGCTAACAGCCAGTAAGCTCACTCTGGTAAGCTAAGATCATTCAGACTCACTTTCAAAACTGTTTGATTAGAAATGCTGCAGAGTGCGTGTATATTATATGTTTGTAACGTATGTGTGTGTGCGTTTTCATGTGATTGGTCAGGATTGGTCAGGTCAGTTATCAGGAACTGGTCAGTGATTGCTCTTCTCTTTATTTTCTCAGGTGGATCTTGCGAGTTCAGGGCAGGTGAGTTGATTACAAACTCATTCCAGGGTCCCTCCTGCTTAATATGTGCCATCTTTGATTTAAACTGAAGTACTGAATAACTTCTAGTATGATTTCTAATAGTTACTGAATCATTTCTAGTAGATACTGAATAATGTATAACAGATACTGGGTGCATTTGAGTAGTTATATAGTAAATACTGATTACTTTAGTATAATAAGTATAATATTATATAATAATCATAGTATAATATGCATCAAAGTAAATACTGAATATTTTATTCTTATTTTAAATGTTATTGTCTCTCATTTTTAAAATGGTATGTGTATGTGTGTGTGTGTGTGTGTGTGTGTGTGTTGTGTAAGCCCGCATGCCGCGGTTCTGCAGCCCAGGATGTGAGGAGGAGTTTTCATGTGGCTCCAGAAAGTCCGCAGGAGGCCAGAACACTCAAGCGCTCCCTCACCATCTTCAGAAACGTGAGGAGTCCCCCCACCTGCCATGTTTCATGTGAACAAACTGGAAAAAAAACGATTTGCAAGGAAGTTTCTAGCAGTTACCTTTCCCTCCGTGCAGAGTGAACGACAGTTCTGTGTTTTTCTAAATGCAACACAGTTTTTCATCTGCGGCTCTTTTTGTTTTTTGCACACGCCACAATGTGGAGGATTCAATATTCAAGAAGTAATCTATTGTTCATCAGAGATCATAGTTAACATAATACTGCGGTTGCCCAGCAACATATATGGCTCCAAAATGGGTTGACTCCCCTCCGTAGATTCTAAGAATTATTACTGTAATGCCATTTTCAGTCCTCTGCAAAAACTGTTCATGCAGCGGGCTTTGGTTTCTGCCTGCGGTGTCTGAGTGTTCGAGGAGTTAAATGTGTTTCTGCTTAGATGGAGAGTGGGGGTCACATAAAAAAAAATGAACACGAGTTCAAGAGGATACTGAAAATGGCCCCGTTGCCGTGGTTACTGCAAGATAAGGGCGTCTCTTTTCCCTCCCTTGCAGAAACAATTTTGGCTCGTTTCTGAAAAACAAAGGCTGGACGATAAAATGCCAAAGAGAGTGAAGCGAATAACATCTGCTGAGCAGAAGTTCCACAAGCCCTGATTCACTCATCAGTTTAATGTCCATCTGAATTGCTGTCATTTGGGTGCTGGACCTTTTTCACCCATCGGTGTGAGGACAAGACCCTAGTTTGAGAGCGGTCGACCAGAAAGTGACCTCCATGATGGGCTAGAGGGCAACACAAAGCTACCAATCAGGCAGAGCTGGCAGTGAGAAGTCCAGAGTGAACAGCCTGAACTCCTAGGATTCTTTTAGCCCACAATAATTTCACCACAAACAGCTTTTCTTCTCATGTTTTCAAAATAACCCTAGTTCCAGAAAATGGGAAGCACTTGCCTCTGCTCCTCACCCAAGTTAAACACATGACACGTCTTGGATTCGAACCACTCGGATTGCATGGTGCAACGCTGGGGTGGTGTGGGTTGGATGTAAACGCTGAGCAGGGATTCTCACACTTGACTTTATTAACTGAACTGAACATAACAAAAGATACAGGCCCAAAACGGAGGCACCACGGTTACTACGGAGCTAACCTGTGTGAATGATTGACGCTCTGCTCTGACTCATTGGGGTTTATGAAGCCAGCCCCTAATGAAGCTCACCTGTACCCTGATGAGCCCAGGTGTGCTCAGTCAGAGCAGAGCACCGTCTACCATGACACGTGGTTGTTATACTGTCCTGTGTAAAAGCCCTCCTTTCTTCATATTTCACCTCCAGGGATCCAGACGTTCTTGTATTTCTAATGTGTTGTTGAGGACCAGTTCTCCAGATCTTCCTGAAGTTTTTGTCTCTCATTTTCAGTACAGTCCCTGTTTCAGAGACAAAAGCAGTGTGTGATCATCGTATCCACAGAGAACAGAGAACAAAAGAAGAGCGGCCTTTAAGAAGTCTAGGGAACTGTTCCTGATGACAATTTGAACAAAACAAAGAGAAAGCTGGTCTAAAAGAGTTCAGGCTGTGCTAATGAGTAATGGTGGTCGTAGTGAATATTAACATTAATGCTTGTTCACCAAACTCTCTGTGAGATTAATCACTGGAGCTGTTGTCTCATTTTCCTACAAAAAGCCAAGAAATGAAGGGCTATGCACAGAACTGTAGGTTTGTATTAGGGGTTTATGGGTAATGTAGTTTTCTGTAATTGCAGGTCATTTTTTCTCTGAGCGCTGCAGGCTGCCAACACATCCCATACAGAGAGTCAAAACTCACCCGTGCTCTGAGAAACTGGTGAGTGTGTGTGAGGTATGAAGCTGTGTGTGTGTGAGGTATGAAGCTGTGTGTGTGTGTGAGGTATGATGCTGTAAACTAGTTATTGTTTAGCCTTGGAGGAAACTGTCGGACATGTCTGCTGGTAACCGTGACGACCCCATCCTCCTCGGTAACCGAGACTACAAGCTGCCTGCAGTTTGCTGCCCGAGCCATGAGTGTACCTTCACGGCCGATACACACCTCGCAGATGTTCTACACACCTGTACAGGTAAACGTGCACACCTGCACCTCTGCAACTTCTGCAGGTGCTTCCAGTTTCAAGCTTTACTGTTCAAACATCACTGCTCAGTTTAAACCAAGTTTTAAAGGTTCTTCATACTCGTGCATTTACACATATGCTTCTTTTAAGAACCATCACCGGAGGGAGTCTTAGCTAATTGGTGGAAGTGCACTTCCATAATTGGGCAAAAACTTTGAAAATGGCAAAGTAACTTTGTAACTTTTGTAACTTTTTTCATCTTTGCCTTGTCAGGTACAAACCCTCTGGCCGGCAGAGAGGGACGCTCTTCTGCTGACCAGGACGCTGTCGCTTCCTCCAGTCGGTGTGGACAAAAGAGTGAGTCTCATGAAGACTCTTCTTAAAGTGCAAGGCTCAATCAATCAGTTCGGGCTGTTTCAGTTTGTGGGCTGCATCCTTCCAAGGCCACATCTGAAGGCCGAATGCCTCATGGAGCGGCGACAAGGTCGTCCGAGTGCACCCCATCCCATCCCAGAAGTCACTGCATGGCAGAAATGATTGCTTTTCTCTGGAGAATATGTTTCGGTATTTTTTGTAAACAGCCGTGGCACTACCTGCACCCCTCAAGATGTTTCATGATCCATGCTGAGGAAGTCCTCAGTACCCCGTCTGATTAAATATAACACTTTATATACAAATAAAAATATCCTAGAATATATTACCAGCTGATTCCGTTACTTTGCCAAAACAGCATCGTCTCTCTTCATTTTCAGGATAAGAACCTTAAATCCTAATAAATATATAACACCTGTGGCGATGGAGGAACTGACCCTCAGTTTGCACACGTTGTCGCCGAACACGGGTTTCTTTAAGCCTATTCTTTGGAAGACTTTATCACCCTTGTCCTTGACCGTGACTATGCTGAGTGTCCCTGGAGGACAACTTTAAAGGGAGCGTTGTTTATGCTTTATTCGTATTGTTTGGTCGCATCCAAAACATTTTGTTCAGCAGTGGAAAGTCACTGGAAACTGCTTGAAAAAGCGCTGCAAATGTTGCCAGATGACTTTTCTGTGAGCTAACTTTGTGGTGGGCGACCCATGTTTGTAAATGTAAAGGTTTAATGAATTTAAATCAGTTTATATGCTTCATTTAAGAATAATGAACAGGCACTGCAAAAACATGGCAATCAGCATCTCACAAGAAAAAAAACTCAGTGTAGTGCAGGAAGGTGATATGTTTAACTACAAAGCGCAGTATAACTATTGTAAATAACCAGTAAGATTGATTATATTCTTTCCAGTTTCAGGCCTGCCTGCCCCCTATCCTGGCTACCTCAAGGTCTCAGCCCAAACCCAAACACAGGAGCAGCCAGGAGGGCCCAGAAAGTCACTCTTTCCTGCCTCGGATGGCAAAACCATCACCGCCAGACCCGAGTGGGCGCCGTGGAACTCGAGCCGTAGACGGTAATGGATCTGTAATGAATCGATGCAGGAAAATGTGTTAATTCCTTTAAACTGCTGGGGTTTTATTAATCATCACTGGTCAGTTATGACTGTGTAAGTTAAAGTTTAAGAGTGAGGGCCACAGGCTGAAAAATAATAAGAAACTAGCACAAACTGCACAAGTCTCTATGATTACAATGTTATTAGTGCAATGCAATGTTATTACCAGCATCTGCAAAGCTTGTCCAACCTAGCAACAGTAGCTATGGACGAGCATGGTCACTGTGCTCATCCAGTGTTTCTTCTGAAATCAAGGGTCTTGCTGAAGATCTGAGATTCAAGCAGTTTATTTGTTGAATACACAGACAAACACATCCAACCTGCAGTGAAATGTGTCCCCGAGTCCCAGAGACATGAACTGAGAGCACTACCTCTGGATACAACATCACAGAGGGTAACGGAATAAATCCAGAAAAAATAGCAGCCTGTACTATTGGGGGAGATGATGGTACATTTCTGTGAGGATTTGATTGCAATTTAGCCATGAGAGCATCAGTGAGGACAGGAAATGGTGTTGGATTAGTTAAAGATCACAAACATCTCTCCAGCTCACCCCATCACTCCAGAGAGCTCTATACCTCAGTGGTCTAGCTGATGGGTGCGGAGACCTCACTCATTTTCTGAGCCACTTGTCCTGATTCGAAAGGGGTGCTGGAGTCTATCCCAGCTCTTACAGGGCAAAAGGCGGGGGCTGGTCGGCAGTCCATACACACACACACTTAGGGGGACAATTTAGCAGCTCCAGTCCAACTGACATGCAGGTCATTGGACGGTGGGAGGAAACACACACAGACACGGGGACGACATGTCCACTCCACACAGAAAGGATCCAAACCGCCTGCCTGGGAATCAAACCCAGGACCTTCCCACTGCACGACTGTCCCGCCCAGCATGTTGTACTGTGCCAGAATTAATCAGAATTCCCTCATTAGAAGGGCTGTCCCGATACTTTTGCCTGTAGAGCGTTGGGTCTGTTATTGTTCAAGAGGTTAATGTTTGTTATCTGTTGCAGTGTGTGCTGTGAAAGGTGGCGTCCCGCTGTCCCGCTGCCTCTCCAGCGTCACTCTGTCTTCGCCCTCATCCTTATCTTTATCCTCGATCACCCCTGCCGTCGGCCTGGAGTGCCCCAACTGCAAACAGGAGCGGAAGATCAGGGAGGAATACGACAAATTCATCATTCAGATGAAGAGGGACAGGGACAGTCTGAGCCAGAGAGTGACGGAGCTGGAGAAAGAGCTGAAAAAAAGAGGACGGGAGGAGAGGGAGAGTCTCAGAGAGGAGGTGGCAGCCGGACGAAAGGAGACAGTGACCGCAAAAGAGGAAGAGAGCGATGGGGAAGTGAGACAGAGTGAAAGTGAAGAGCACGTAAGAGGAAAGGAAGAGAATGAAAGAGAGGAGACTTGCAACAATGGACAGAGTGGAGGAAAAATGGAGGAAAGCGGAGATAAGGAGGAACTGAGTGCAGGAAAAGAGAGACAGAGTGGAGGAAAGGAAGGAAAGCGAGAAGGAAAGGAGTCAGAGGATGCTGCGAAGGGCAGGGAAAGTGCAAGAAAGGATGGAGAAAGAGGAGGACAGGAATTACAGGATGCAGGGAAGAGGAGAGAGAGTGGAGGGAAAGAGAGAGAGGGTGCAGTAAAAGAGGCAGAGAGCGGAGACAAGGAGAAAAAGAGTGCAGGAAAGGAGAGAGAAAATGCTGGCGAGGAGGAAGAGAATAAAGTAAAGGAGAGAGTGTTTGCAGACGAAGAAAAAGCGGAAGATGGGAATGGAGGAAAGCAAGAGAAAACGAGTGACTCAGTGAGAAAGGAATCTTCCGCCCCACACGGAAAACAGAGTGCAGAGGTAAAGAGTCAAGAGTTCATCCTGCAACAGGAACATGTTTTTCTTTGGAAAAAACCTGGTCAGTTCAGAGAGCGAGAACGCTGAGCTCAGCGGCGCCCCCCAGTGGTGGTGATGTCTGTGATTTAACCACTTTCAAAACAGTATGATGTCTACAGAAGTGCACTGATTACAGACTGTAGACGGGGTCAGGACAAGCAGGGGAGGGGTTTCTGATAAAGTGGCCAGAGAGTGTATGATTCTTTCTGTGAAACGCTGATTTTGGTGTTTGATATGGACCCTCGCCAGACACACTCTGAGAGGTGTGTGTGTGTTTGTGTCTGAAGGAAAAGGTCGAGTCCCTGAAGGCCTTGTTGAGTGTGTGTGTTCAACAAGAGAAAGCGTTTGCACACACACTCCAGTGTGAGATAGAGAGCGTCTTGGAGCTCCAGGCCGAGCTGGAGAGAGACAAGGACATGAGCACTCAACGGACTACCAGCAGCCACACACACACGGTACACACACACACACACACACACACACACACACACACACACACAGTTACAAGTTGAGAATGTCATAAAAATAACATTAAATAACAGTGTAATAATAAAGGACATTACACACCACAGTGGTGTGTTCAGTGAAGGAGTGTTAGTGACTGATGGGATCCTGTTTTAGGAGGGACTGCTGTTGGAGCTGGACAGTGTGAGACAGGAGTGTGAAGTACTGAAGAAGTGGACAGCTCTGTCCATCACTCGGCTACAGAAAGAAAAGGTGTCTCCTGTTTATTGTTCTCTTATCTCTCTACAGTAACACACACACACACACACTTGTATCTGGAACTGCATTTCTGTTGTTGCAGGCTGAGCTGATCTCTTGCATAGACAGCGCCAAAAAATGCTATGAAAAAGTATGTAAACTCACACACACACACACACACACACTCACACACATACACACACATTTAAATGTACTTATGTGTGTTCATGCGACACTATTCGTTGTGTAGTTATCCCTGTGTGTGTGTGCGGCGCCCCCTGCAGGTGTGTTTAGAGAACGCAGAGCTGAAGGCCAGGCTGGAAGCCCTTCTGAAAGACACTTCCAGACCATGCTCTGGGTGCCATGGCAACGTGGACATGCACACCTTGCGCACGCACATGGACCAACACACCTCACACACACACACAGACACACACTCCACACACACACACACGGTCACCACAAACACAGAGATGCTTGTCATGTCACACTGCGTTTCTCAGCAGTGCACAACTGACCTTCAGCAAGGTGAGACACACACACACACACACACACACACACACACACATATCATGTAAAGCTCTTACAGGTCCCATATTCTTGTGTTTTCTTTCATTTTATTTAAGTTCACATAACATTTATGCTTTTTCTCTGAAATCACTTTTTATTCATTTTAATTTACAATTTCCTCTCTTTCCTTCACAACATAACTCTGTTTCTGAGCCTTTAACACGTTTATATGTAAACTAGGCCTGTTCTTGTTGGCTACTCTGAATTAAGTCTCATTGAAGAAGTCTAGGCTAAAACACTCTGCATAGACTTATTCTGATTCTCGATCTAAACAGCTGTAAGCCAGATAAGCATATATTTGAGATCACCCTTTACATTAACATTAACTTTATTTAAAAATATTCGTTTTCTGTCTGTGGTTCGGGCCCTTTAATGGGGTGTCACCATGAAGTTGGTTATTACAAAAACATAGTCAAAAAGCATAGAACTACAGGCTTCTGAAGAGTCTCTCTCTCTCTCTCTCTCTCTCTCTCTCTCTCTCCCCCTCTCCCTCTCCCTCTCTCTCTGCCTCTCCCTCCCTCCCTCCTTCCCCCTCTCTCTGTCTCTCTCTCTCTTTCTCTGTCTCACTCTCTCACTCTCTCTCTCTCTCTCTCTCTCTCTCTCTCTCTCTCTCTCTCTCTCTCTCTCTCTGTCTGTCTCACTCTCTCTCTCTGTGTCTCTGTCTGTCTCTCTCTCTCTCTCTCTCTCTCTCTCTCTCTCTCTCTCTGATGATGCAGGCAGTACCTGCTGCTTTACTCCATGTCCAGGCTTCCCTGAATCGTCTGGGTGTGGATTTGTGGAGAGATCTTCACACCCCAGCCAGTGTGATCCTGCACTACACAAACCCAACCTCTACAAGCAGCTGTGCGTGTAACACACCAGCACTTTACTCACGTAAAAGAAATGTACTCCTATATCTTATCCTACATCATTTACATTTACATTTTACATTTTACGGCATTTATCAGACGCTCTTATCCAGAGCGACTTCCATGTCCTGATTACAGGGACAGTCCCCCTGGAGACACTCAGGGTTCAGGGTCTCAGGGACCCAGTGGTGGTAGTGCTAGAGGTGGGATTCAAACCTGGGACCTCTTGAGCCATAGGTCCATAGGCAAGCATCCTACCTCTAGACCACCAGCACCCTTCATCAATGGGACATTAGAGGGACAATCAGTCATTCTGGGCAGTAAAGTGGCGACAGGTAAACCACCGACAAGCCTTTATTGGCTCAAAGTAAATGCACTCGGGGATAAAAGATACTGTTACCGGGCTGTACCAGGACAGTGGGGCCAGTAATCATCTCTGACTGGAGATCCAATTTCGCTGTGGTCTGCTGTTCTGTGTGTACTCACAATGACAAGAATAGTCACTTTCACTTTCTTTTCACTCTTCAAGTGTGGAGCTAAAGACCCAATTAATTCTCTCTGTATTTAATTATGTAGCATCATGTTTAATGATGATGGTGACACTTAAAGGGTTAAGAAGAAAGCTTTAAGAATGAAGTGTAGCAGACAAGTGACATAATGAAGGAAGGAAGTGAGGTTTAGTGCTATAAGAGCGGATTCTGAGGTTTCCTTCAATTCTTTCAATTCTTTGATGCTTTAATTGTATTTTGATGAGTCTGATTCCACTGAGAGAGAGTTTTGTGACTTTAAATGTGGTTTGAAGCTTCTTTAAGTGTCTTTAAGGGATGTTAATCGAGCGTGTGTGTGTGTGTGTGTGTGTGATTGTACAGGCGGAGGGAGCACAGTCTGCTGCTGGACGTGATGCTGGTGCTGTATAAGCGAGAGTGGTTTCTGCAGGACGCCGTGCCCTACGTCCGCCGCACGCTCAGGAAATGCGGCCTCACACTCGAACAGGCCGACTAAACCTCAAGACAGTGTTGAGTTTTAAACCGAACCCATTTTAACACCAAAAACATCCACCACACCTCTTTCACATTTAATATGTTTGCATCATTGCATCAAATACTCTCTAATAAAAGCGTCACATCTGCTTTTAGAGGGAATTCTGTGGTGTGTTCATTCTAGTTTGGCCAGATATTTGATCTGAATATCCAAATCTTATTACTGTGTCTGTGACCGGGTCTGCTTTTGCATCCCTTTGTTGTTCTTTTTGCCCCTTGAACACTTAAGTGGTCCATCACAAGAGGCTCTTTTTAATAGACTTAAGTTCTAAAATATTAAGCCCTTAATATATCCGAGTGCATAAGCTCATGGCCATCGATATATGGTGCAATATGTATGGCAATGCCACGTGGAGTCGTTAATACACCGTCGTGTGTTTCCCAGGTGTAAACCAGTCAGTCTTACTTATGGATTTGTCTGATCCGTAGCAGCCAGGAAGTATTTTGCAGCCTGAATTACAGAAATACAGCAGATCCAATTAGACCGGGGTCACCAATCACCTACAAATGATTTCAATCCATCCATGCAGGAGCTGAACTCATCTGAAACCATCTCAGCAAGCCAGTGAGCTTCTGCCTGACACCTAGTGAACTTCTGTCACTCACCAGCACTCTGCACGATGTAGATCATTTACACACTGTACTGCTGTCGCTCACGCGTTTACAGGGTTGTAAAGTAGTTGCAAAGCATTTTAGCACTAAATCGAGATCAGACGGTCACTACTAGAGTCACTACATCACACAATGAAGCAAGATTAATGAAACGGTTTCATCTGAAAGAAGGGAGACCTTGTGGGTTGTGACTGCTGTGCTGCTGTAAAGCTGTGTACACAGTGTTTGCTGGACATGATGCATGTTCAGGAAATATGGCTTCACACCCAAACTCAAATCATCTCTGACTGGGCAGCTAAAACTCCCCTGTTCATAAATATTAGAAAGTTAGAATGTTAGACTTCTGGGAAACCTTGAGAAAGGCGTGGCCTATTTTATTTTCCTCCTTGCACGACCCCTGAGGGAGCATTTCTGAATTCAGCACATATTGTCCATGTCAGGTAAGCTGCAGTTTTTCTGTTTTTCTTTTTTTCAAATGAACGATAGAAATGAAAGCAAAGCAGATCATTGGCGGATAATCTGTTTATTTTTAACACTTCATTTGATATATAATCCTGTAATGACACACTGTCGCTCCACACAGACTCTTCTAAACGTGTTAAGTACATCTGATATTTCTGACTGAGATGTGAGATCTGTCTTTGTTCCTCTGGCAGAGAACTTAAACCTTCCTTTAGTCTGAACGCACTCAAAATGAATCCTCCGTTATTTTCATTTTCCATCACCAACATCCATCATTCAGGCTAAGTGGACACAAAGAGACAGCAAAGACGTCCCTCTGTGTGTCCATCGGTGCAGGACAGAGTGAAGGAGAGTGAGAGAGAGGACAGGGAGAGTCAGGGTGTGTTGAGTGTGTGTCCGTGATGGAGAACTAGTAGAGACGTGGATGAAAGTGAAGCGGTGAAGTTCATGTGGATTATTTTCAGTAGATTGTTTTTATTGGAGTTGAAGTTCGAGGCTTTAATAGTCTTTAATTCTATTAATATGGAGTGAGATTCAGTTCACTTTCAGCACAGACAGACACTCCAGACATCCTTCAGAGGAGACACGTCTCACTTTTACTTTTCCCCTTTACTATTTGTAGTTCTACTGGAGGAAAGGAGGGGTGCACTTTTATCACCTTTGTGGTTTATGGATCCTTTCTGCTACCCACACACTATGATTCTCGTCGACTGCTGCTTTCTGAATTTTTAAGAACTTTTAGGGCCTGAAAGTTGTGCGTTTGTGCTGAACATGCATAGACATCCATCCATATGGGATCTTCTGCCCCGGGACAAACATCAGAGTGCAGTTCAAGAGTGAGTGCTCTGTTCTTTCTCTCTTTACAGGGAGCTTCCACTTGAAGATGAAGTGTCTCCATCATCCACTGATTCTTCTGATGACTGTTAGCTCACTGGCCTCCAGCAGGCTGGTGGCTGACTTTCTCGCAGATTGTCCTCAGTTCTTCCTTCAAACTCCTCAAGGCCATATTACACCCACCATCCTGCAGGGTCAGCGTTATCGGAGAATCTGTCAGATGTATTTGAAAGCTGATAGATTTGCCACTCTGTACGATACTGTGAACAAGATCCCTGTGTATTCTGCCTACCTGCATGTTCCTCATGTTCAGCTTGAGAGAGCAGATGATTGGCGGACGGAACCTGGGGTGGGTCCATGTTTATATCACACTCTTCAGCAGATTTAACTCAGTGTACTAACAATCATACAAGATTCATGTTTCATTAAACCAAACTATATTTTATAATTCATTATTTTGGATGAACTGATTAATTGTTCCTGTTGCCTCAAATTTGCAGCTCAACCGCAACCAGCAAGCCGAAAACAGAGATTATGTTGGTAGTGGAATGCAAAAAGGTCATTTATATCCTGCCTATAATAACAACAATACTGAAGGAGTGAACGCTACCTTCACCCTGACAAATGCAGCCCCACAAGACTCTTCATTCAATAAAAAATGGTTCAGGTATGCTGAGCGACCAGTTAATCAGAAGATTCCAAAGGACTGCAGAGGGAACCGAGCTTACATTGTAACAGGAGTGGTTCCAGATCCAAACCAAATCATTAACAACAGAGGTAAAAGATCTGAAATGACAAAAACACTGCACAGTGTTCTGTGAAAGCACGTTGGGGTTCTCTGTATAAATGGTTGTGGTCAGAAGTTTACACACACTCATCATGAACATGAATCAAAGATCATTAGGCTTCCAGTGTTCTCTTTGAACAGTTCTTTCCTGAGTCAGAAAGACTGAGCAATTCACCGCCGTTCTGGAGGAGAAATTGTGTAGATCCCACCAAAACAGCTCTGACCCTGGAGGCCTGGACTCCAGCTCAGGCCTGGACTCCTGGACTCCACAACACCTGTAAAGGTGTGCTGTGGCTCCTGCTCCAGCAGAAGATTCCTTATGAACTGTAAGATGGGAGGTGGGGTCAAGCATGGTTTGTTCAGATGCTGGATGGCAGTGAGATGTGTGGAATTTGGGTGAACCGGGTTTATTCCTCAGACTGCTCCTGGTTTCACATTATCACATCATCCAGAGACCATGTGAATATAATAATAATGAATATAATATGAATTAGGTTGATATTGCCAGGTGAGAACAATGAATCCAGTACTGAGTGCAATTCAGTATTTTGACAAAAACACTTTATTTAGAAAAAAAAAATTAGCATTTTTAAAAAATGCAAATGCTGTATGAATATTTAAAGCTGTATAAAGTAGATGGCACAGTGGCAGTGAGAAGGTCCTGGGTTTGATTCCTAGGCAGGACGGTCTGGGTGATTTCTGTGTGGAGTGTTCGCGTGTCTGTGAGATAAAGTGGGACGGCTGGGTGGAGATGATAAAGCTGGCACTGAGGGTCCACCTGAGGTTCTCTGTGATGTGAACACCAAGGTATCTGGTGCTCTGGACCAAGAAGGAATCTCCATGAAGGGATTCCCAGTCAGTTCTCAGGGGAGCGTGTTCACCACGTGATCTCCTGAAGTCAACCATCTCGATAGTTTAGTTAATAAGGCAGGTTGTGGATTCTGCACCAGACCAGTACATGTGTATTAATGGAGGAAGAATCAGCTGTTTAAAAACACAAATCCTTCCAGTACCTTAAATAACAAGTTGACATTTTTGTCTTATTCACAGTGAGAGTGGCTGCTTACTACTGGACTGCTTTCTGTTGCCTGGACAACAATGGAGTTCCGTTAGCACGTGGTGTTTACCTCATGGATCGGCGTGGTGCCCGACTCTTGAACCAGAATAATAATGTGCGAGATCTGGAGAATCAGCTGAACACCTATTATAATACACCCTTCTCCGTGTTTGGAGGTCACTGTTAGTGGGTCCATTTTGCTCAGTTAAATCTGATTAAACTCAATGTTCGTCTCCCCTTTGAGAGGAAGTTGCTACTTTCTGATGGAGGGGCACAAAGAGTCTGCTTAGCATCCTCACCTGATCTCATATTACCTTCACCAAGTCCAAGACACGTTCACACAGAGCCAGGCTTAGAGAAGTGATTTTAAAATGAGTTTTAACGTTGGACTTTTCTGGTTTATAACAAATGTAGTATGAATCATGTTTAGTTTTAGGACAGAAGATAAATATTACTCCTGAATTGTTGCTCCAGGAGAGTTTGCTCCCTCCTGATCAGGCCTGCTTGGCGTGATGTTCTGCAAGACAATAAAGCGTTTGAGTGCATGTCAACGCTTCAGCCTCTTTAGTGCCTCAGTGTCTCTTCCTGCTCCGTTCCTACAGCACATTAAACAGTCTCTTAGAGGGGCGTCTAACACCGTGCTCAGGGTGGGACATCCCGCTATCTGGTGCAAGAAGCTCTGCTGGACAATCTTAATATGTTGTCTCTTCATGCAGGACGTCACTGAACACTGTTAGACCATCGCCCATGTCCTGACCACAGACTCACTTTTAAGGGTTAGAAGCAGCCCATCATTCTAGTTTTAAAGTACACACACACACACACGTTTATAGAAGCTTCTGAGCGTCTTCACATCAAGAGGGACGGGCAGCAGACATAAAGTGGGATGATGTCATCATTTTTTATTGGTTTGCACTTCCTGGACTTGGTGTTTCTCACTGTAACACCATCAAAGCTGAATTTTGTTTTTGAAAAATGTGCTCAGATGAGTGTGTATTACTATATATCATCAGTCATTTTTATTATCAGTCATTTGCATTTCTATATAGTAGTTTATCAAACTTTCAATACAAAACACATTTGTAAGAATATCAGCTGGAAGTTTAAAAAATGACCCTTCGTTAGTTTAATCATTACTGTCGCCCTCTAGTGGACAACGAGATGTAGTAACCAAAGGAAGGCTAATAAGAGGATGTTGAACACAGAACACCTGCAGCGGCGATCACAGGGTTTATAAAGTCATTATCACCTCACTGTCCATCAACACCGACATCCCGCTTTAATAAATCAAACCACAAACTTCTCCTCTTCCAGTTTTTTATTTATTATTTACACATAAAAACATTTTCGAACTCGTGTGGCAATCAAGGTCCTCAACCTTGGCTGTCTGGCAAATAACCAAATTGTTTTTTAACGACATTTAAAAAAATACTGTGGAAGTTTTTCAGAAAAACGAAACAACAAAAACGAGTGAAGGAGTGGCGGAGAGCTGCATCCGATTCTGACATGTTACCAAGCAGCTGTTTATGCTTTCGTTTCAGGGGGTAGGAGGTCCAGAAAGGAGGCAGAAGACTTGGGCCTTTCTAGGACGACCACAGGCCTGAGGAACTGGAGCTGCTTGATAGCTTGGTCGCCGCAGTCCCTCAGAGCCGTCTCCAAGATGAGACGCAGGTTCTGGATTGTTCCGCATTCCCCTCTGGAGAGCAAAGGCTTGAGGGTTAGCGATCGAGGCTTCTTCCCGCGGGAGATGCTGGGTCCTCTCTGGTTGTTCTCCTTGACGGAGCCGTTGCGCCGGTGTGGATCGCGTCTTCTGGGAGGTTCTGGTTTATAGCAGGTGTTGAGGACCGCCACTGTCCGTACCCGGTCACATCGGAAATGCTCCTCCTTCTCTTGAATGAACTTCAGGAACGAAGACTCGAAGCCCAGAGGTTTATAAGCTGCAATGTCGAACGGCCTGGCCGGTAGGCTGTGGGGCACTTGATCTTTTTGGGCCGGAGGCACGGTGGGCAGCGGCTCAGAGAGTTCTGAATTTTTACGTCTCAGAGGCTGACGGGCCGGGGTGGGGTTTGTGGCGATGCAGATGGTAGCAGGGACGCTAACTGACTTGCCTTCTCTGCCCAAAGGGTCCAGTGAAACGTCCTCGACGCTTATTCTAAGAGTAGACGGTGGAGAGAGGTCCAGCGGTGGAGGGGGCAAGAGCGGGGGAGCTGGAGACTCTGTTTTTGTCCTCTCCTCCTCAGCTGGGCCGTCCTCTTCAAGACGCTCATCGGCATGCCCGTTAGATTCCCCGTAAAGCACGTCGTCCGCTACGATCAGTACGCTGCTCTCAGAGGGAGGCTCACCTGAGAACTCCACTGCCTCATGCCCCGTCGACTCTGTTTTGACAGAATGGAGACTCATCGGCAAAGAAGGCCCCCCTGGATTCTCGGGCTCGGCTTGATACTCCATTTTGAGGACGCCGTTAGGAACCCTTGTTAAATCTGGAAAAGCAGACACAGCGGACTTCTTCTGGATGAGCTCTTCCAGCTTCTCTGCCGTATAGAACAGCCTGTCCTGATTCTGGGACAGCATGGTTCGGAGCATTTTGTGGCACCGTATATAATGTCGGTGCATGCTTTTCAAACTGGAGACCACAGAGTCACAGTTCTGAACCATGCAAGGGTACGCCACGGGCATGCAGCGATCCTGGCACATCTGCAGGGCCTCCTCGGGTGTTCGGTAGACAAATTCACCCCTCTTTTTCTTGGACTTTGGTTTGGCACGTTCTACACTTGGCTCTTCTTCTGGTGCTCCTTCAATAGGTTCAAAGTTCTCAGACTGACTAGTATCGCATTTTGTGCTGCAGCATCTCAGAGACTGTTTGAGGGGCAGCTTCTCAGGGATCTTTAAGAGCTTTGCAGAGGGTGAGATGATCAGCTTTTTCTGGCAGCCACTGTTGGACCCATCTCTTTTGTGGGCGCTCTGGAGACGCACCACAAGGGGGAGGGAGTTGTCACAGCGCTTGTAGAGGATGTGCTTTTTGAAACTGTTGAACCTTGAGTGTGAAGGTGGAGCAGAAGTCAGGGCTGTGGGCTTTAGTGGGGTTTGGTTCTGATGGGTTTGATTGGTGTGACGCAGAAGGCTGCTCTTCAGGTGGTAGGTGGCGTTGCAGTTGGCATAGGTACACTTGAATCTGGGTATGGGTTCCTCTGAGACCTGATGCTCTTTGCGGTAGTGTCGCTGCAGGCTGGAGAGATGATTGAAGCGTTTGTTACATGCATTGTATTTACAATGGTAAAGGTTGCCATCTCCGTCCCAACACACCTGGGAGGTGTTGTAATGGTGTACGTTTTGCATGTGGCGCAGAAGGTTGTACTGCTTCATGAAGACAGCGCCACAGCCCTTGTGTACACAGTAATAGGACTCGTCTTCCCCTGTCACGTCCAAACATTTGTTCCCTTTTGTTACCAAACGTTGACTCGCCCTCCTCTCCTGCGTGGCTCCATCTACCACAGCTTTGCCCTCAGAAGGACCCTGATTCAACGCTGAAGGCTGGCTACTCCTGGGTCTCTGTTCCTCCAGAATCATTTTGCCATCTCTTCTCTCCATCTTACTTGCCAATACCATAACTCTCTCCTCGTTTCTGTCCGAGCTGGCCTTCAAAGCTGTAGATCCCTCTTTGCTGTTAGCTTTGCTAGTAGTCAGCAGGGCATCCTCCACCTTGTTACTGGAAGAGGAATGTGGTTTCTCCATGGCTGCCATGTTTATGTTATGCTTAAGGCGATAATGAACCTTGAGTTCCTTCTTTTCTTTGTAGCTCTTAGGGCAAAGGGTGCACTTGAAAGGCTTAAACTTGAGAGGATTGAAAATTTCCTTCTGTTTCACGTCCTTCTGGGCATATCCGTGTTTCGTGACATAGTGATGCATCAGCGCGTGGCTAGTAACACTCTCGTAGCTGCAGCTGTCAACATCACAAGTGTAAGGCTTGCTCGTTTCCTGAAAAAGCCAGTCGGCTTCTGTCTGATCAACAAGGCCTTCTCTGGGTGTAGGTGAAGTCGGGGACTCCGCCAACTCTGTTTTTGTCAGCGGCCTCTTTGAATCAGCAGGTGCTTGTAGGGACTTCAGCTCCATCTTGTTGGGTGCTGCTTTGGTAGGAGACTTAACATTCGAAGCAGCGGAACAAGACACTGGTGGCGCTTTAGATCCTGAACCATGTCTGCGGGGATTATGTCGGAATGTGCCGGGCCCAGCAGAATCAAGGCTTAGCTGACTGAGGCCGAGCACAATTTCAGTCAACGCTTCGCCAAGCTCTGCAAAACCTGTACAAGCGCCGACTTTTGAAGGCATCACTTCAGACTGCACCGAATCTTCAGAAAACAAATTATCGCTTTCCTGACCGGACGCCTGGGAAGATGGACCACTTGGACTTTCAACTTTATGGTCTCTAATGGAGCCATCTCTCGAGTGATTTTCATCTTCAGGTTCTTTGCCTTTTTCCATTTTGTCCTCTTCCCTAAACTGTTCAGGATGGACAATTTTCAAGTGCTTCTGGATCTCTCTCGCTTTGCTGAAAGTCCTGCCACATTTCTCCAGGCCACAAGTGAATTTTTTACCATCAAAGCACACGGCAACATGCGTGAGAGAACCCTTGGGGTCCTGGTTTTCCAAGCGTGATGGTGATAGCTTGTCTTGCGCCCCGTTCGACTCTTCCTTTAGCCGTTGGGACACTTTGTAATCGTCTTCCTCTGCTGAGGAGAGGAAAAGTTTCCTTTTGGCTTTTCTCTGTGCCTCAAAGTCCTTCTCTGTAAATGTAATGCCATGAGTCTCCAAGTGCTTCAGGAATTCTTTGCGACAGTAGTAGAACCTCTTGCAGCCCGGGCTGGTGCAGGTGTAGGCGGCGTCGCGGAAGTGTTGAGCTTCATGGTGATAAAGCTGACCCAGGTCACAGAAGGAAAGACTGCAGCCCTTTAGTTCACAGTGGTAGGAGAGCAGAAAGCCATGGCTGTGCTTGTGTGCGAGGAGTTGGTTGGTGGTGTCGAAACGTCCACCGCAGCCCGTGACCACGCACATGTACGGGTGCTCTCCGTAATGCACGCGCCGGTGCTTCCTGTGGTGATGGCTACTCATGAATGTCCGTCGGCAGAACGTGCACTTCTCCCGACGGTCCTTCATCTCCATGTAATGCTTGACGTTTGGGTCCGAATCGTCGTGTTCGTTCTTCAGGTGAACGCCCAGGTACTTGAAAAGCTTAAAGGTCCGTGAACAGTCAGTGGCGGGACAGGGGTAAACCTCCCGATCCTGCAGCTTAAAGTGTGTGTAGATGTAATTGAACGTGATGTAATCGTCATCTGGTGACTTCTTAGGCACAGTGGCAGCTTGCTCCAAAATATGTTCCAACACAACAGGATCTCGCGTGGACTGGTAGTACTTGACCAGGGATGGGTCCAGGGGTATCTGGCCAGGCTCCAGCTCATTGTCCTCCTCTGTCTCCACTTCGAACTCTGGTTTCTTTTTTACGTGGGCCCCCTTCTTTTTCACTTTCTTCTTTTTCAAATGGCAGACTCTGGCAGGCATTCGAAGATGTTTCTTTGAGTGTGGAACAAGCTCCTCCTTACTTTCAAAATGCTGCAGGCACACAGGACACGTCCAGACATTGTCCACCAAGTGCTTCCTGGAGTGATGAAGGAAACGGGGCTCAATCACCTGCTTCTGGCATAACTGACAGTGGAACTTGTACTTCTGCCACCTTTTGGCCCTTTCAGACGTCCACAGGGGTAAGTCTTTCTTAGGAGCTTTAGCTTGTAGCTTCTTTGCGTTTGCTTCACGCTCCTCCTGATGTTCGGCATGACAGAATCCATCTGTCTCGTGCTTCTCCTGTCCTTCCTCTTCTCTGTTCTCTGCCACTTCAGTCTCCTCTTCCTCAGGTTCCAGTCCCAGCAACTTAATGCAGTAGTGCTTTAAAGTTTTCCAGTCCCAGAACTCTGGGTCGAAAGGCCAGTGGCCTTTGAGTGCAAGCAACAGCTCGCAGCGCAACGAATTGGGGATGGCAGTCTCCTCATCGTACTTTTGATCTGGACGCCCGTAAAGATCCTCCAGGCTGTCAAATGCTTCTCGAGAGGGGCTCAAGAGGAACTCTGTGAGCTGGCAGGCCCGCAGCACCTCTAAATCGTCCGGCAAGAGGCAGGCCACCATTTTGCAGACTGTGGTTTTTGTTTCCGTGTCTTCTTGTTTCGGCAGCTGAAGGGCTTTCACGCAAAGTTCAACGGACACAGCCAGACCAAAGTGCATTGTCTGGGGGAGGACAAAGTTGAGACAATTTAGTGGGTTCCTTGATGTACATAAAGCCAACCAAAAAACGGCAAGAACTGAAGTCCTTACCTCAGTCTGTATGACCCGAATGAGGAAAAGCAGATGGTATACAGTCTTGGCTATAGCCCCGAACTGGAGGCATCGTTCCAAGAAGGACTCAAGCGACCCGTCGATCCTCCTCTGCAGTTTACTCCAAAGCAGAGTCAACTCCCTGAGAGACAGACAGACAGAGAGAGAATCTTTTAAGTAAAAATACATCTAGATTTCTTCAGATTGCAATCTTCTGCATGAAGTTTGGTGACACTCCACAGGATGTAAAACGAAACACTACTTCCTGCTGAGGCCTGAGAAGATATTTTCAGACATACATTAAGGTTAGGCTATACTGAGATTAATAAACGCACCAGGAGCAGTACACGCTTTCTTGCTGTAGCTGCTGGGTGAAGTACGTGGTGCAAAGGATGAACGCCGTGTTCTCGTCACCTTCTGTCTCCATATTACAAATAATGTCCAGAACATCCTTTACCTCCAGTCTGGATATCTATCCGATGTGAAAGAAAGAAACAAAAAAAAACAAGGAGTATTAAGCACAGCTTTAGGCACAGTTTATGCACAGAATCAGACAAAAATAAGGATGAAGAAAGGCATCATCAGTGTTTCTATCGTTCTTTAATGTTAGCAGAAGACATTTGTTAGAACGATTAGAACAGAAATAGGGAAGTGTTAAGCTCCCCCCGCATCTGTCCCATCAAGTTCAAGACAGTTTGCTTCTGGCGTGTATAACGAATAGAAATCCATCCGTTTATTCTCTGAATCCCAAATATTGTGATGGGGTGGGGGGTGCTGGAGCCTGTCCAGGTGCTCACAGCATGCAATTCCTAATCTTCAGATACAATTAAAGCACACCGTTCTGTCCTGCTCAACGGTATCTGTTTCACTGCATCTGGCTCTCTTAACTTGTTTGTCTTGCATGTTTTAATGTAGAGGACGCATGTTGGCGCATGGGTGGTGCTGCTGCCTCAAAGCTAGAAGGTCCTGGGTTCCATTCCCAGGCAGGACGGTCCAGGTCCTTTCTGTGTGGATTTGTTGTTCCCGTGTCTGTGTACCAGTTTCCTTCCACCATCCAAAGGCCTGCACATCAGGGAGACTGGAGATGCTGAATTGTCCCCCTAGGTGTGAGTCTGCTCAGCGATGGGCTATGGTGTCCCTGCCTTTCCCCCTCTATGAGGTGAGATAGGGTCCAGCACCCCTCACGACTGTAATCAGGACAAGCAGCTCAGAAAATGAGAGATTATGAAATGAGAAAGTTACTAATTAATGCAATTACTAATTAAGGCAACAGAGGAGAGACACACCCAATCACAAATAGAGGGCGATTAATTTTGTCCCATCCTCCTGACATGCACGTTTGGACTGTGGAAGGAAACCTGAGCTCCTAGAGGAATCAAGGATTATCATAATTACTTCTTCTTCTGGCTGCTCCTGTCAGGTGTCGTCACAGCGGATCACCCATCCATGTCTTATTGTCCTCTGCATCTTCCTCTTTCACACCTGCATGTCTTCTCTCATGTCCATAAACCTCCTCTTTGTCCTTCCTCTTCTCCTCGTTCCTGGCAGCTCCTTCCTCAACATCCTCCTCCTGATATAATCCTCTTCTCTCCTCCCCTCTGGACATGTCCAAACCAACACAGTCTCACTTTCTGACTCCGTCTCCAAATCATCCAACCTGAGCTGTCCCTCTAATATACTCCGATCTAATCCTGTCCATCCTTGTCCCTCCTGACGAAAATCTCAGCATCTTTAACTCAGGCACCTCCAGCTCCACCACCTGTTCTCACTACTGTCCCCAACCCGTATAAAATAGCTGGTCTCACTAACGTCACAGATCACTCCTGCACTCCTCTTATCATATATCTCCACTATTAAAAGAATGTTAGAATATTGGTGCAAAAAATGGAGCTTCCAAATAGAAAATAACTGAACATGAGCAGGTCACACTGCACTAGTCAAAAGATGCATTACCTCCAAAATGGCCTCCTCGCTGGGCAGCAACTGGCAGAGCTGCGAGACAAACGTCTGCCGAAAGGTGGCCTGACCGGGCAGCAAACTACAGCTGCCACAAGCTTTTGTGAGAATCATTGCCTTCTCCACTTCTCCGACTTTCTCCAGGTGCTTGATCCTCATCTCCAAAAAGTCATCTCCCTCCAGAGCCAGGTAGGCGTTCACTGTTGAAGACGTGTAAGAAAATAACGTTTTTGGGGTGAAACGGTGAAAAGTTTGGCAAAACTAACAAAAAGCAGAGTATAGAACCACACGCATGAAACTTCAGTCTCCTAAACAGGAGTGAGGAGATACTGGATCAGAAAAACTATTGATCCAGAGGGAAACTGATCATATTGATTACAGACAGGGAGATCCACCTGTAACAATGTAATCGATTAGAAAAAAAATCTGAATCCAAATAAATTTAAGTGAAATAAACTACTATACTGACTGTGAAGTAACTCAGAGTTATAAAAACTCTTTTAAACACCCTGTTCTACATAAATGATCTAGAGTCTGTATCTCCAGTGATTGATGATACTATTGGTCTGTCATTTCACTTATTTTTCCTCCGTTCATTCACAGGTTCTTTCTGAAAAGGCTGGAGCAGAAGAAAGCTACTCACCTTCGTCTGTAACTGTGGGCTGTCTCGTGAGGAGGGCGACGAGTGCCGGGTTACTCCACGCACCTCCTTCTCCTGTGATCTGGAGAAGCGCCTGCAGGTCTGTGCTCCCATACTGCAACATGGCTTCATGTGCAGCCTGCGTTGAAAAACAAATGAATCAACATGATAAAAGCACTCCTTCCTCATGTTCCTCCTTTCACTGGAGCCTTGAGCCGAGACCAAACCCAAAGTTCTTCTGACTTCAGGATGTTCTCTTGTATGAGAAATGTATGTGTTTTATTAATATTATATATAGATACAAGTGATCTGCTCTGGTGGGCCCTAAATGAGCAGCTGAAAGAAGATTATAGAATATATAAATAACACACACAAGTTCCTATAGGAATGTAATAGCCAGCTGTCCCAAGACTTTTGTCAATACAGTAATTTAATACAGTAAATTAAATCACAAAACCCTTTTATTTTCCTGTTCTTCCACACACACCAGGATGAAAAAAAGGCCCAAAATGGACTGAAACCCAAATTATGGATAACTGATCCATCGCTTCAAAGGCAGAACTGTACACACTTTAGGTTCCACCCCAGAACAACTGGGTTCTCTGAATGCAACACCCTCAGGAGCGAGGAAAGAGCAGATCACCTGAACAGAACCGTGGAACTGCAGCCAGGCTTCAACGGGGATTTCGTTGTGAGGTACGGAGAGAAGCAGCTCAAAGCAGCTCCTAATAAACAGAGCAAAAAGGCAACATTTAGGCAAAGCAGCTGGGTTTCCATTAACTCACCATTTAAAAGCAGAAATAAAACTGCAGAAAAATCGGGGCAAAAAAAGTTCCTCATTTAATCACGCTCTCGGATGTAGTACGTTCCGTGTGGTCAAGTGAAGAGACGGGGATGTTTCTACAGCTGGAGGAAAGAAGCAAGCCCTACGACAGTTTTAAATTCAGAGAAGTAACCCAAACCCAAGAAAACTAATATTTAATTTATGGCTATTAGGAGAGAAATTTCCTGCTAAAAGATCTCAAATAAAGTTCTCTGACCTGGTTTCCCAGTAAATACAGAAACAGTATTAATTCTCTTCATAAATAACCTCTCAACATCCCCTTTTCTATGTTATGGACACAAACAGAGACTAACGGGTTCTGGCTAAGGTGATAGTGCAGGGGAGAAGGTCAGGTGCTAGATAAAGTCAGAAAATTAAGTTCTGAGATTTGTTTCATGTTAAATTTAAATAGAAGATTTCACAGGCATCATGTCTAACGTCAACATAATAATCAACTTTAGTGGTAAAATAGGTTTTTGAGAAAACTGCCAAAGAAGAACCACTTTGGTTCCTTTCAGTGGAAGGTTCTTGGAAAACCATTCATCAATGAGCTCTGAAGAACACGGCTCATTCATCTCAAGAACTTTGCATCATAACGTGTAAGTTTTTCGTAAATATCAGGACGCATGTAGAGCAGGGGGGCGTTCTTAGCCGCTAGAGGCCGTTATGATGGATCATCACCAGGGTCAAAGGTCGGCGGAGGACGGTGGGGTGATTGGTGTGAAGACGGGACTCACAGTGCCAGTCTCTTCAGCACGAGAGCCACGCTGGGAGATTCGGCCGTCAGGTGCGGCCTCGCCGCCGCAAAACAGTTTATGGAGAGACAGTAGACCTCCAGCAGGGACAGACCGTGCTCCACAGAGTTCCTGCTTCCAGCGTAGTGCATCAGAGCCTGCGGACAACCAGGAGAGAGAAGAACTCAGTCAGGAACCCTCCTCAAAATACATCTGACATATTCGACTAATTTACAATCAATAAACCGCACAAAGCATAAACCAGCACACCTCGTCCTCAGTCCAGTTTGAGGAGTCTTGATTATTCTAAGCTGTGGGACGTACTGTGGTCCATGCTTATAGAGAACAGCGAGCCACACAGTGTCAGAAACCACTAGTGCCACTAGTCTCACCACGCTCGCATGAAAGTGTGATTTAGTCCTGCAGGAGTGTGTGGTGACCCGTCCAGGCCGTTTCTCTGACTTTTGACCCGTGAGCGCTGGGAGATGTTCGCAGGCCAGATAGCGGTGGGATGTAAAGAAGCTTTGTCTGCTTTGCAGCTCCGGTGTGCAATTAAAAGTGAACTTTATGCATCTAACCTCCCCATGAGCTCTTTTTCATCAACACGGATCCGGCTCTGTTCAGGGTTCTTTAAACTTTGCAGCTGGTCCACATTTTTCCACCAGTCTGGAGCAGAATCGCTGCAGTCAAAGGCTTCTTAAAAGATACATCTGCTCATGATCACAGTTCTCACTGGAATAAACAACCATGTTTTTGAAGTAGAAGAAATTTCTCAGCTTCCGAACCCATTTATTTTTGGTGGAACGGTTCAAATCGTGCTGTGGGGCAGAACAAGGCCGGTTCCCTGTTGGTGGAAAAGGGCTGCTATTGAGGGGGAACATTCCAGGCTACATGGGCAGGGGTTTGGCCTAGTCTCGGACCATCGAGTGAGAAAAGGGTTTGCAGGATTAGCGCTGGAGCTGAAATCTGTGCAGAAGGTTCAAGAGCCCCTTAAAGTGGCTTCTTTAATGAGCCACAAGTACCGAGGCCTCTGGAGAGCATCTTTGAGGAGACTCCTGATAGAACACTTCCCCTTCGCTCCATCTGTGCTCCGCTGCACTGATTGGACCGTTGGGATCAAAGAGGATGCACCTTGAGCACTCCCAGACTTCCCAAACGCCATTTACTGTCTAACACACACACACTGGAATCCCAGCTGACGTCTCCTCGGTCCACGTGGTGACAATAGAGGGAACGGGAAGAGACAGTTTGGCAGGAGGGGGAGTGAAAGTCGTTCCATATTTAACCCGCTGGGATATTCTTAGGTAGATTTGGCGCCCCTGAGAGTTCACAGCGCTGAAAAAAGCTTCACCCGGAGACCATGAGATGCGGAGATGTTTTGGCGGTGGTTAAAAATACATCGGTTTTCAAAAATGCAGCCAAAATGTGAAAATATCATTTAGACATGTCTGTCTTTTAAATGTTCTTCTGAATGAATCTATAGGCGACACGTCAGTGGAGTAGAGGTTGATCCTTCAAGCTGCCCAGGATCATGTCATTAAAATGTTTGGTGATCAGATCAGAGATAAACATGGTCTTCTCTTCCCGTTGGTCATCCTGTTCCTTACCACTGCAAATAAGAATACGCCATTAAATAGAGAGTCCACAGTGCTCTGAGATCTTTTACATCATTAAAAGACTCAACTGGCGAACGATGCTGATACATTCAGCATTAATTGATGAACATCATGATCTCCACACCACAGGCCACAACCGTGTGAAGCTCGAAGGGTTGCCCTGCATATGGGTCATAAGCCAACCACTTCTAGATGAATTTTAGAAGGTTCCTTTCATTCATTCAGCGCACAGAGAGGGATCATGAGCCCAGTATCGGGTGCATCTCCAAACCGATGCTCTCCCTGAAGCAAGGGGGACAGGTTTCTTAGTTCTAGAGGCCATCGATTGTCCGATTCAGACGAGGATGAATCGTAAATGGAAAACCCGCCACAGTGATGATCAACCTCTCCGCTGCGGTGTTTGGAACCAATGTTTAGAACACAAGTTTACACGTGTGCTCAGGAACTCTCCAGATCTGATCACCTCGATGAGCCCTCAAGTCTTACTACCTGACACAGAAAACGGAGGAGTTTTGGCCTCGTTTGAGTCAGACTGAGAACAAAATGCCTCCAGAGTGGATGAAAGCGAAGACAAATTTCCAAACTGGACTTCAAATTAAACCGACTTCACATAAGCTTTAGAAAGGCGTCGGATGGAGGATATCTCTGACATACACTTCCAATTGGGTAATCAACTCGGGTTTAATTAATCTGGCTTTGTGAACCTGCCCGCCCCCCCCGAGGGTATGAACACCTCATTAGTGCAGAATGGATGAAAACAAGGGAAACGCCTCCATCGGCATATTTTTGACGTTTTGCTGGAACACTTCTAAAAAATCAGGCCACAAAATACATGCTTTAGTCCAGGCTGAACTTAAGTGACCTACAGGACAAGATTTTCGGCTGAGTGAGAGTTCAAGTTTAGGCCCAGACTGGGATAAAACAACGGTTAGGTTTAAAAGACCAAACAGGCGAGGCCTTATCCTCATCTGGGCCAAACCCCCAGGGCCCCCCAAAGACTTAAATGAGAGGGGGGCATCAGGAGGGAACCACATCCATCAGAACAGACCCCTGACAGTCGGAGCTGGGTTGCCATGGCAACGCAGCGGCTGCTGGTGAGACAGCAGAGCACATCCTGGTGAAGCTCAGGCATAAAACATGTAAAATATTGCAGATCATTTTTACAAAATGTAGAAAAGAAAAACAAATGTAAATATAAATATATAAAATAACACTATAAATAAAAAAACAATAATATACATTTTTATAGAATATTGTGATCAAAATAGACTCTCAAGACTGTTGAAAATGCTTAAAGTACATCTCTTAACCAAATTTTAAATATGATTAATTGAGATGTAAACCGAATCTCAGAAATGTGGAACAGAAGGATCTAGAACAGGTGAACAGGCAGAAGAGACTGACTGAAGAAACTGAAGTGATCTTTCATCTTCCAGAGAAAGAAACGATCTCGGCGATCGTTCTCTGAAAACGCTACTCTGAAAACACTCTTTCATTCTCCTTCCTTTCCAGTTTAACCTTCAAATAAAAATCAAGATTGAAAAGTTCAGTAAATCCTCATTTTTCCAGTCTGTGAGAAATCCTGTTCAATAATCCTGAACCAGCTTCCGACATCATCATCTGGATCATCCTCATCGTCATTCTCCAGCATCCACAGGCCTTAACACACACACACACACACACACTGGGAATCCCAGCTGACAACTCCTCGGCCCACTTTCACTTTCACACTCCCGCGTTCTAGTCTCACACACGCACTCCCGCGTTAGGGTCTCACACACACTCCCACGTTCAGTCACCCTCCTGATTAGTGCTGCACTGTTACAATGAAACAGCACTGCAGCGTTAGAGCAGATTAAAAGGTGAACACAGTGTGAATGCTGCAGTTAATGTTACATTGTTGCAGTTACAGGTTACTCTGTATTTTACCCACACACACCGTGCAGCAGGGGGCAGCTATTTAAAGCTCCCGGGGAGCAGTGGTGGGGAAGGTACCTTGCTCAAGGGTACCGCAGGGCAACCTACTGGTAAGGGATTCAAACCCACAATCTTCTGATCGGGGGGGGCAACTCCTTAACAACAGACCACCGCTGCCCCAGTATGTGTTACAGTGATGCAGGTTTACAGTGTTACAGTGATACAGGTTTACAGTGTTACAGTGATGCTGGTTTACAGTGTTAGTGATGCCTGGTTTACAGTGATGCAGGTTTACAGTGTTAGTGATGCCTGGTTTACAGTGATGCAGGTTTACAGTGTTACAGTGATGCTGGTTTACAGTGATGCCTGGTTTACAGTGTTACAGTGATGCAGGTGTACAGTGTTACAGTGATGCTGGTTTACAGTGTTACAGTGATGCTGGTTTACAGTGATGCAGGTTTACAGTGTTACAGTGATGCAGGTGTACAGTGTTACAGTGATGCCTGGTTTACAGTGATGCAGGTTTACAGTGTTACAGTGTTGCAGGTTTACAGTGTTGCAGGTTTACAGTGTTGCAGGTTTACAGTGTTGCAGGTTTACAGTGTTACAGTGATGCAGGTTTACAGTGTTACAGTGATGCAGGTTTACAGTGTTACAGTGATGCAGGTTTACAGTGATGCAGGTTTACAGTGTTACAGTGATGCAGGTTTACAGTGATGCCGTGTTTCAGTTAAATATGTAAACACAGTGTGCGGACCCAGCGCTTCCTCCGGACGGAGGTCTCTCCCCTCCACACCCACCATGCGCGCTCCGCCGGGCTGCCCGGCCTCGGTCCTCCGACCTGCGCTGCCCCCGCGCCCCGCCCGGAGCCGAACCGAGGCGGGGCTGCTGGGAGGCGGCGTGTTGTGGTGAGCAGCCCCGCCGGCCCTCCCGCTGTTGTTTACCCCGCTGTGCGGCGGTGGGTACCTGACAGAAGTTGTCGCAGTACTCGCTGGAGGATTCCTCCGACACGTCGCGGTGCCGCAGCCCGGCCTCCAGCTGCTGCAGCGTGGCCTGCAGGCTCTCCATCGCCCAGAAGGCGTCGTGCTCGGCCGGGCTGCTCCACTCCGCCTCCGCTCCGTCCGCCATCTTCAGCGCGAGCAACGGCGCGTCCGCAGACCACCGCCGCGTCACGTGATCCGCGGGGAAGGCGGGAGGGAGGGGGCGTGGCTCTCAAATTGGGTTGCCAGATCCTGCGTCGGTAAAAAAAAAAACCCAAAAACAAATAAAAAAAAAAAGTAAATAAAAATAAGGATAATAACGTGCTTTTCGTGAAAATGGCGAATTGAAAAATACTTATAAAGCTATATATTTATATTATATTATACCTAACTATATATTTTTTTTTACTTTTTAAGTTTTTAATGTTATTTATGACCAAATATTGTATAATAAAAATAATACTAAACATTATAAAAGAACATGTGATGATGAATGATGTTAGTGCTTATGATCCACAGGTTGGTTGTGAAATGGAAGAGAAGGAAAAATTCTGGAGTGAGTTAGATGAAGTGACAGAGAGTGTACCCAGGGGAGTGAGAGTGATGATTGGTGCAGATTTTAATGGTCATGTTGGTGAAGGAACAGAGGTGATGAGGAGGTGATGGGTAGGCATGGTGTCAAGGAGAGGAATGCTGAAGGTCAGATGGTTGTAGGTTTTGTGAAAAGGATGGAAATGGCTGTAGTTAATACTTATTTGAAGAAGAGGGAGGAGCACAGGGTGACGTATAAGAGTGGAGGAAGATGCTCACAGGTGGATTATATTCTTTGCAGGAGGAGCTGCACCTGAAGGAGATTGGAGAGTGTAGCTAAACAGCATAGGATGGTGGTGTGTAGGATGACCTTGGAGTTCAAGAAGAGGAGGAAAGTGAGGGAGAGCGATGTGGTTGAACCCGAAGAAGGAGGACTGCAAGGTGGAATTCAGGCAGGAGTTAACACGAGCACTGGGAGGTGCTGAAGAGCTACTGGATTGCTGGAAAACTACTGCAGAAGTGATAGACAGACAGAGAGAAAGGTACTTGGTGTGACATCTGGAAGGAAGAAGGAGGATAGGGAAACCGAGGAGTACAGGAGTGTATACTTAAGAAGAGGGAGGCAAAGAAGACGTGGGATAAGGACTTAAAGGACTTAGAGCCCCCTCACAGAAATGGCTGTCTGATGGCTGAGACATGGTTTTCCCAGAGTTGGGAGAAGATTCTGGTCTAAAACTGAAGCCCTTTATGGTGAAGGAGGTGCTGTGAGACTCCCTGGAAAAGAGATTTAGTCCAGATGGACCATTTTACCATCATCAGAGTCCCATAAAAACCCTCAGAAGATCTGTGCAGATTCACTGGTTGGTCTGGAGAGGAAATGCAGAAATGTAATATATCATTAATATAATAATAACATATTAATTTATTCAAATATGAACTGCATTACCCCTTTAAGGCCTTATTCCCTGCAAGAGTGAACTTTTGGCTGTTTTCCCTGATTATCTTCACTAATGATTATCCTACTGTACTTTGCCATGTTAAAGTTAGGCATAAGTTTTATCATGAAAGATTATAGAGAGGATTGCTGATAAGCAGTCACAGTGAGCTGCACCTGAAGAGTGTTTTCAGATTCAGTGCAGGCTTTTATTACTGACGAGCAAAAATGATGAAGGTTCTCCTGTTGGCTGTGAACGCTCTTGTTCTCCTGGACTGTGTAAATGGTGAGTAAGAAAGATGAGTGCAAGTAATGTTTTTCTCCTCAGCAGAGTCCAGAGTGGATGCTATCGACTCTTTTGAATAATCAGTGCATTTTATTTCCACCAGCGAAGCTCCACCAGTGTTGGAGCTCCATAACTGGTGTATATGGGATGGTGATGAGGGTAAAATAGTCCACCTGAACTAAACTGCTGCCTCACAGCGCCTTGCATGTGTCCCTCCACCATACATGGATTTAGTTTTAGTCCAAAAATCGTCAAAAATAATGCAGCGTCTTCACCACTGTTTCATGTCTGGGTTGGAGAATCAGACATCTGGTTCCATTCACCACCACTGTCAATAGTTCTGACCCGGTGCGTTTCCTCACTAAACCCACTCTGAACACTTGAATTTTTATTTTTGAGTGTGATGATTGGGACCAGAGGATAGTAGATGGTGATCACAGTGCCAGAGGTGTTGATGTATCGCTTCATTCCCTCAAAGAGCTGAAATACTGCTCTGCCTGACCTGGGATCAAATTTACTGCTAATAAATATTTGATGCAACTGATTTGACAGGAAGTTACCTTTAGATTATGATACCATACTGAAAATGTAATTTTTGCAAAAGGTTTTCAATGTGCAGTACGCATTCATCAAATTATTATTATTCACACCAACCGGTTTTTCACTTAAGCGACTCACCAAATCAGAATCTTTTCCAGTTGCTCCCATGTTTTCCCAGTCAGGAGGACATTTCTCCAGTGATTTCCTTGAGGGCATTTATTAAACATTTTTCATTCAGTTCAATTCAATTCAGTATGTGAGCTCCATTCAAACTGCTAAACGTGCCTTTATAATGACCTGCAGACAATCATCTATGGGAACGGTTCCGAGTTTCCTCACTGAACAGAAAGTAAGTGTTGGTCCCTCATGCACACTGCTGTCTCGTTTGTAATGGACACATTTTTCTTGTTCATCCAAAAGGACAGTGGTGGAAGGATTATGAAGAAGCGCTAAAGCACTACAGTCCGGAGGAGCTCAGAAAGGTAAAAAAGTCTTACTGTACGATGTGGACCATCTACAGCAGGAAATCTCTTGCAAAACACAAAACTACATTAGCCAACATCTTTGTATCTCTTCTGCTTTTTCATCCATTGCTTACACTTCTTTTATTAACGGCTCTCTTGATTGAGTTGCAGTTTAAGAGGTTGTGGTTTGCCACCCGAAATTGTTAAAGATGGTTCATTGTGTTAAGCAAGAGTTCAGCTAAGCAACGCATTGGTTCTTGCAGGAGCACCAAGAGAAAATTCGTCCCAAGGGCTTCCAGCACCCTCCATTCCAGTGTCCAGATATGAGCCCCTCCCCCACAGTTCCCACATCAGGTGACACTCACTTCTATACCTGACTGAGGTGACACTCATCTCTATACCTGACTGAGGTGACACTCATCTCTATACCTGACACAGGTCACACTCATCTCTAGACCTGACTCAGGTCACACTCATCTCTAGACCTGACTCAGGTCACACTCATCTCTATACCTGATTCAGGTCACACTCATCTCTATACCTGACTGAGGTGACACTCATCTCTATACCTGATTCAGGTGACACTCATCTCTATACCTGACTCAGGTGACACTCACTTCTATACCTGATTCAGGTCACACTCATCTCTATACCTGATTCAGGTGACACTCATCTCTATACCTGACTCAGGTGACACTCACTTCTATACCTGATTCAGGTCACACTCATCTCTATACCTGATTCAGGTGACACTCATCTCTATACCTGACTCAGGTGACACTCACTTCTATACCTGACTCAGGTCACACTCATCTCTATATCTGACTCAGGTCACACTCATCTCACTTCTATACCTGACTCAGGTCACAATCATCTCTATATCTGACTCAGGTCACACTCATCTCATCTCTATACCTGACTGAGGTGACACTCATCTCTATACCTGATTCAGGTGACACTCGCCTTTATACCTGACTCGGATAACACTCGTCTCTTTACCTGACTCAGGTGACACTCACCTCTATTCCTGACTCAGGTGATGTCCACCTTTATATCTGATTGAGGTAATACTCATCTCTATAACTCACTTAGGTAACACTCACCTCTATACCTGACTCAGGTAACACTCATCTCATCTCTATACCTGACTCAGGTAACACTCATCTCATCTCTATACCTGACTCAGGTCACACTCATCTCTATATCTGACTCAGGTGACACTCATCTCTATACCTGACTCAGGTGACACTCGCCTTTATACCTGACTCGGATAACACTCATCTCTATAGCTCACTTAGGTAACACTCACCTCTATACCTGACTCGGGTGACACCCTCTCTATATCTGATTCAAACTTAAACCCTTTATAAAAATCAAACCTGTACAGCATAGCGGTTAGGGTGTTGGCTGCATGATCGGTGGATCGGGGGTTCGAACCCATTCCCAATAGGTTGCCCTGAGGTACTCTTGAGCAAGGTGCCGTCCCTGTCACTGCTCCCCGGCGCTTTCAATAGCTGCCCCCTGCTGCACGGTGTTTGAGTGTGCATGGGTTAAATGGGTCCAATTTTGTTGTGGTTCACTGTCTGCTGTGCTGTGACCTCGCAATGACAAGGGTTGTCACTTTCACTTTTGTTTTTATTATTTCCTCTATATTTTTGTCTCTGTTGCAGTGGAGCGAGTGAAAGCAGCAGACATCAAAGTCATCGCGGCTTTAGGAGACTCTCTGACGGTAAACTGCTCATTGGCTCCTTCTTCTCCTAATAATTAAATTGCCTCCACATAAGGGCTCAATCATGTATCAATGCCCTACGTAGGGCACTTCGTAGGGCATTAATACATGATTGTGCCCTTATGTGGAGACAATTTTTTTATTAGGTCTTAGAATAAAATAATAAAATATATAAACAAATAGTCATAAAGAAAGAAATATTCAAGCATGTTAAATTTGATCCATTCATGCTTTTATTTGTGTGAGTTTTCATGTTTTTTTTATTTTCCATGCATCTGCCTTTGCTAAAGATGATTATTACTTAATATTTTATTTTATATTTTGGATTTTCTGAAAATGACCTTCACATTTCATATGGAAGAGCTTCATTGTTTGGGATGAATACTAGTTCTGGACATGATAGCAATCAGATGGAGATTCTCCAATGAAGCCAGTCTGTAACTCACCCCTAATGTTCTAGAAAGTGAGCAGCACCACTTTCTGAAGGTGTTGCACATGTTCTAGTATCTTCAGCTGTGATTTTAATTCTTTTTTTTTTCCAGACTGCCATTGCCGCCAATGCTTCCTCTTTCCTGGGGGTGCCAATCGAGTATCGGCACGTTTCGTGGAGGTACAGCTGATCGGTTACATAAAATGTCTTGAAATTTGAGTTCTGTTTGAAAAGTTTGAAATGATCTGTCTGGAATCAGAGGAGTGAGTCTGACCAAGAGGGCGTAAAGATCCTGCAGAAATGATTAGAAAAGTAAATTGTTTTGGGAGGAGAATAGAAATGAGACAGCTCTCCACTGTTAATAACATTTATTAGTCACGGATTTCATTCAGATTTGACATTTTAATCTATGAATTACATTTTTCCCAAGAGAAAGTTGTAGACTTCAAATGCACTTGTTTACTCCCACTAAACCCATGTTCACACAACTATAAAATGATCAGTAAACATGCTTATGGTTATAATCTTTGCAAACACAGGTTCACACAGATTACACACGTTTACACAATTTTATTGTCAGTAAACACGTGTTTACACAGTTTGAATGTAGATGACCAGCTCCTCAGTGTAATTATCTCTAGTTATATGTAGTATAAATATGTCTACAGAGTTCTAACCTCAGTAAACAGATCAACAGTTCTATTCTCAGTAAAGTGCAAAGACATATAAACACATGTTATGCAGATATAATCTCAGTAAACATGTAAATTTAAGACCATAAAAACGTATTTGTTTTCAGACTGTGCCGAAATGATTCCAGTGAAATGGCGACAGCAGATTATCTCTTGCTGCAGTGTTTGGGTGTGTTTAGGTTCTAATCAGCTGAGTAATTAAGGTCCGTAGAAATAATAAAGTGCAATAAACTGAGATTTTTCTGTTTTTGCATAACCAGCTGCTTTTATCTCTGCAGCATTGGGGGACATGGGACATATCAGGATGTTATCACTCTCGCAAGTAAGACTGAGTTTATAATCACATAATAGTTCATAAGGTTACCTTTTACTGTTCTGATGGGAAGTTCCAACATACAGTCAGTTACCATGGACACTAATACCCCTTACTGTTCCTGTCCTGTTCCTGTCCTGTTCCTGTCCTGTTCCTGTCCTGTTCCTGTACTGTTCATGTACAGTTCCTGTCCTGTTCCTGTCCTGTTCCTGTACTTTTCATGTCTTGTTCATGTTCTGTTCCTGTCCTGCTCCTGTCCTGCTCCTGTCCTGTTCCTGCCCTGTTCCTGTCCTGTTCCTGTCCTGCTCCTGTCCTGTTCCTGTGCTGTTCCTGTCCTGTTCCTGCCCTGTTCCTGTCCTGTTCCTGTCCTGCTCCGGGCCTGTTCCTGCCCTGTTCCTGCCCTGTTACTGCCCTGTTACTGCCCTGTTACTGCCCTGTTCCTGTCCTGTTCCTCTCCTGTTCCTATACTATACCTGTGCTGTTCCTGTCCTTTTAACACACATATTCATTTATCCATGTTTATTAATTTGTTGATTAATTTATTTACAGTACATGTACATACTTCATTCATTTATTATTTAAACAAACAAACAAATAAGTAATATATTTTAAAACTAATATCAACAGTAGAAATGTGCTACCAGTGACAGTGACAGAATGATGGAGGAATGAGGATGAGCATTCATTACTTTGCCAAAGATATCTTAGCTAAGGTAGCCAATGTGACAAATGTGAGTCAGCACCATTCGTTTCTCTGTTTCAGACATTGTGAAGCTCTTTAACCCGGACGTCCTGGGCCCGGCCCCAGTGTGGACCTTACACAATTCCCCCATAACTCTTAATGAGACTGGATTCAACCTAGCCGTGACGGGACACAACACAGTGTAAGTGCTACATGTACTCTACACCTACTAGTGGTGGGAAATGTTATTGCAGCGTGACTTGACCTTGATCATAAACTAGAAATACACTGTTCACATCATGTGACTGGTATCGCAGCACTGGGAGCAGAGTTGAGTGTTGAATGTGTCTTTGACGGATGGTATTACACGTGGTTTGAATGCATCTCAGATCTTCTGATTCAGATTAAAATCTGGTTAAAAGCATTTTGTTCACACCTGCATGTCATTGTGGCCTAGACCAGATCATGTGAAGGTGTAAACGGGCTAGATTTTAGATATTTATGTTCACAAACGGCATGATGTGCATAAGTGTACAAATACATATTCATCCTCTACAGAGGCCCACGTCATGTGACTCAGGATGAAAGATCGTCTATAACGCACCAATATGGTTAACGCTCTGCTCATTTTCTGTGCAGAAATTTTTCTGAACAGGCCAGACACATGATCGACACCTTCAAAACCTATCCGGTATGAGCTCATTATTGCCTACACACACACACACACACACACACACACACACACACACACACACACACACACACTTATACTAGCCATGGAAAATAGCATGTTGCACTGATTTCCAGGGCTTGAATTTCGAAGAAGACTGGAAGCTGGTGACTATTCTTATTGGAATGAATGATATCTGTGACTACTGTAAAGACAAAGTAAGTATTTTCTTCTGTTCTGAAACAAAATCAGCCACTTTGGCTTATTTAAAGAACTTCCTGTTCTATTATTAATAGCAAAACTTAAATGTGAACCCATACTGTATGTGATATTAGACCACTTGTGGTGGCACATTGTGAAAAAATATCAGTTTTTTAAAGGATAGTGTTTTATTTTTTCTAGAGTGAGATCAAACCTACAAACAAGTTCAGTTTTTTCCACTTTTTCTAAGGGTGCCAACAATTGTGCACAGTACTTTTAAGTCCGCTCATTAGTTAGCAGTTTGTTTGTTATAAAATATTAAAATAAGTCAGATTTATCATTTTATTGGATAGTTTGTTTAATGTGATCATTTTTATACATTTGTATTTGATAGCTTTGATAGCTGCCCCTGAAATGTTACACTGTCCAAAAGTATCAGGATGGCCCTCCTTGCATCTCAATGAAACCACACAGGAAGTTCGAGTTCTCTGGAGTGATGGAGCTCGATGTCATTTGTGATCCAGAACTAAACCAACATCTATATCTCATTAATGCTCTTCTGCAATCAAATGCTCACAGCAATGTTCCTTCCCAGTTGTTGTTCCCTATAAACACCTCTAATTTCAGAGGGCTGGATCAGAAAGTGTACATGTGGCAGGGTTGTTTATCTGAATTTGAGAAAGTGTTTGTTTGTTCAAAGGCATTGTTTACTGCCGACAACTTCATCAGCTACCTCAACGCTTCTCTGGAGATGATGATGAACGAGGTAATTCACATCACAGCCTTTCTTAATCCCTTAGAATTAAACAGGCCTGTTGCTGTGCCTGATGTATGTAAGTGACCTCTGTCCTGATTGGCTGCCCTGCACTCGATATTCTCCTTATAACTGCATGATTGGGCGGGGCTAAATTGCTGCAGGCGGAATAGGTGTATATACGTGAATGAGAAGTTGCTGTGGAAACCTTGTATTTTTTATTAGCATACTTGGAGCGAGTGACATATTTTGGAAAGGTGGAGTGTATTTGCATGAAACTGGCTTTTAGTTTTGACCCACACTAAACGTGCAGCACACATCACTCCTGTCCTCCGTAACCTTCACTGACTCCCAGTTCAAAACCACATTCAGTTTAAAACACTCCTCTTTACATTTAACCCATCATGGCCTCACTGCTCACTACCTCACAGAATTACTCAAGCCATGTTCTCCCACCCACAACCTCAGATCTTCCTCTTCCAGCCTGCTGTCTGTCCCTAATTTCAGACTGTCCACTATGGGCTCCAGAGCATTTAGGGTTGCAGCCCCCAAGCTGTGGAACTCTCTTCCACAGAACCTTTGAGAAATTACAACTCTACCCTCTTTCAAAGTCCAATTAAAGACCTATCCATTCTCTCTCTGCTACTCCTCCCCTGAATTTTCCTTTTTTTTCCCTCTCCACTCCCAAATTCTGAACCATCCTTGGGTTTCCGAAAGGCGCTATATAAACACAACTTGTTGTTGTTTTTAAAGAGGCAAATCTGACTTTTAGTAACTGTGAAGCATTGATAGAAGCTCTGTCTGCAGTGCAGTGCATCACTTGGG
Organism: Hepsetus odoe; assembly: GCA_017165825.1. Taxonomy (NCBI): domain Eukaryota; kingdom Metazoa; phylum Chordata; class Actinopteri; order Characiformes; family Hepsetidae; genus Hepsetus; species Hepsetus odoe. The sequence continues at coordinate 993,532 of CM029374.1, read as the reverse complement.
TTTAACTCAGGGTGTTCTGTCTGTCTGTCTGTCTGTCTGTCTGTCTGAAAGGTCCCTCGAATGATAGTGAACGTGGTGCAGATTCTCACCATGAAGCCTCTGAGAGAAGTGAAGAAGCCCAGCCTGGGCTGCATACTACAAAAGTACCCCCCCCCC
>CM029374.1:952087-957087 GCA_017165825.1 Hepsetus odoe | reverse complement strand
GTCCCGCGTCTGATACTTTAAAAAAAAAAAAGTATCAGATGCTGAGATTTGTATCGGGAGGGACGAGGATGGACAGGGCTAGGGAGGAATTTATTAGAGGGATGGCTCAGGCTGGACAGTTTGTGGACAAATGAGAGAAGTGAGACTTGGTTTGGACATGTCCAGAGGAGAGACGGAGAGGAGAAGAGGAAAGACAGAGGTTTATGGATGTGGTGAGCGAGGACTTGCAGGGGGACGGTGTGAAGGAGGATGCAGAGGACAGGAAGACGTGGAGGTGGACAATTTATTGTGACGACTCCAAACGGCTCACCTTACACCCCTGTGTATTACATGAAAGTGAAAGTGACTATTCTTGTCATTGCGAGGACACAGCACACAGTGAACCACAACGAAATCGGACCTCTGCATTTAACCCATGCACACACCGTGCAGCAGGGGGCAGCTATGAAAGCGCCCGGGGAGCAGTGACGGGGAAGGTACCTTGCTCTAGGGTACCTCAGGGCAACCTACTGGTGACGGGTTTGAATCCACAGTCTTCCAGTCCTGTGGCCGACTCCCTAAACACTAGACCACCGCCGCCCCAGCGATGGCTACGTTACTCTGCCATCCAGTATACGTCACCCAGTTAGGCATATATGCACACACACACACACACACACACACACACACACACACACACCATAACTCTGGGAGTTCTGGGAATTCCCCTTTGTGTGGTGGTTGAGGAAAGAGCACCGCTCCCTCTCCATGATGAACACCTATGCTGGTTAGAAGGAAGGGGCGGGGCTACAGTGTTCTACATGGCAACCTGTTGAGTGGCAGGGGTGATCCCTCCTCATCCCAGCCGTCCTAAGTGGATCCCGTAAATCCGTCACGCTGGCGATTCTATAAGCGTCCCGCGGAACATTCCTCTGGTGGAGTCTCAGTAACGGGAGTCCGGCAGGTCGATTTTCAGAAGCTGATCTGGTGAGGGACTCGCAGCGTCTCCTCTGGATTGGGATGAGGATTAAATGTACAAAGCACATGCTTTCCTTTAAGCATTCTGGTTTTTGGGAAAAATGAGGATTGCCTGTCCCAAATGTTGTCCCTTTTACACCTACACTGCAGCCCCAAGATGTCCTAGACGAGGAGCTGTGTGTGGATGTCTGAATCATTCGGACCAAGACCTCCAGTCCCTCCGGTAGAGACTCCTGTAATGTCCCACAGTCCATGTGTGACGATAGTGGGACGTGTTGATGCGACTGGACTTGAAACAAACCAGAAATGATCTGATCAGCAGAAATGATCAGAGGAGGTGAAACAGGACGTGATTAGACAGATGTTAATCACAGACAGACGGACGGACAGACAGACGGACGCTGTAATGGGTGGCTAATAAACACTAATTACAATTCCAACTTCTTATAACATATTTATATATTTATATAAGTATGATTTGTATTAGAAATGTTTAGACATTTACTCTGAATTAGTTTCAGAATCCCGTTTTCTCCAGCTTTATTCGTTTTGTTTTGGATACTCGGCCGGTGATCCAGTGTGATTGGAGCACCTTAAAGTTCAGCAAATTAAATCAAATTTCGAGGCTGAATTAACGGATCAGACGTGTTTGTTCTGTAATCGAGACTGTAAACAGTGTTCCAGTTCAGTGTGTCCTGTGTGGGACTTGTCCTCTGTGTGTGTGTGTGTGTGTGTGTGGGACGTGTCCTGGGAGGTTGATATTTTGAGGGTGGAGGGGTCAGGATCGCCCAATCACAGACCATTAGATTGCTTGAGCACGGCATACCGTCCCCATCATTGCTCCCCGGGTGCTGGATATGTCTGCCCCCTACTGGACGTGTGTGTGTGTGTGTTTGGTTCACTATGTTCACGTTGACTGATCGTCACTTTCACTTAAAGGTCTTAATATAAACAATTTAGGGATTCGTCTCGGGGTTTCAATCTAGTTTAGGGATTCGTCTCGGGGTTTTAAACTGGTTTAGGGATTCGTCTCGGGGTTTTAAACTGGTTTAGGGATTCGTCTCGGGGTTTTAAACTGGTTTAGGGATTCGTCTCGGGGTTTTAAACTGGTTTAGGGATTCGTCTCGGGGTTTCAATCTGGTTTAGGGATTCGTCTCGGGGTTTTAAACTGGTTTAGGGATCCGTCTCGGGGTTTTAAACTGGTTTAGGGATTCGTCTCTGGGTTTTAAACTGGTTTAGGGATTCGTCTCTGGGTTTTAAACTGGTTTAGGGATTCGTCTCGGGGTTTTAAACTGGTTTAGGGATCCGTCTCGGGGTTTTAAACTGGTTTAGGGATCCGTCTCTCAAATTATTGTGCGTTCTGATGTTTTCAGGTTTGTAATTAATTTTTACCCCCCCCCTTCTTTTTCCCCTCTGTCGTCTTGCGGCTCCGTTCTGGTCCAGTCAAGTGACTTCAGTGACATCACCAACTGGCCCACCCCTGGAGAAATAGCCAATAAGGAGGTGAGGAGGAAATATTTCTACTGTTTGATTGGACGCAGCGTTTTTCCAGGTTTTAAATTTAAAGCCAATCAGAGAAAAGTCTAAAAGGAGGAAAATCGATCGCTACATGAGCGGAATTCCTTTTGGCTTTAAAATGTCTAAGAAGTGTAAGTTTAACAGCGAGGCAGAGGTTTAACTGGGGAAAATGGTTCCTCATCCCTTCATGTCATGTGTTTGGGTTCTATTTTCCTTTTGTTTCGACTGAAAGAGCCGCTCTGTTTTCCACATAACGGACACTTTGTCAAGAGACCAGCGACAGATTCACTTCCTAAACTTTGCTCCTTCGATTTGACTCGATTTTACCCTCTGAGCAGGACTGCAGTGCAAAAAAGTCTGAAGAGGCTTTTTATTTGGGCAGCATTTATTTATTTAGTAATGATGAACACACACATATAAAAACCAGTGAAGCCCAGTTTAACCAGTAGATCCTGATCAACACCTGCGTCTGTGAATCGATGCTTAATGAAGTTCAACCAGTTCAGAAGATTTACTTCTTAAAAAGAGACATTTTAATCTGAATTGAACTTTGATCTGAATTTATTCTGGTGATGCTTTGTGTTATTTTTAACTAAAAAACAGCTTTTGTGTTTAGTACTGTGTGGAAATAACTGGAGGATTAGGGGAGCGAGCAGAATACGGTGTAATTGGTTCCAGGCTCATTTGCATATCAATTAACATGATTCAATGCAGTCCTATGTGCTACTGATTCCTGATTGGTTGCTGAAACCCCAGCAGCAGCAGAACGTGATCAACACGCAGGGTCGGAAGTCTTCGGCGGGACGGAGGGAGAGAAAGAAGGATCGTGGAGAAGAGAAGCGAGAGAAGGAGAGCAGCAGCGACGGAAGCGACAGCAAGGAGAACAGGGAGGCGCAGCAGGAGCCCCTCCCGTCCGAGGAGGGGAAGGAAACGGCCAAAGAAACCCAGAACAGCGCCCCTCGCAGGAGAGGAGGTCAGACCTACTGCACTGTTCAAATCCCCTTTCCCTCCCAGACTTGTTCTTTAATGCTGGGAGAACGTTCTCCAGTTCTCTCATCTGTGTGTGTGTGTGTGTGTGGAGTGGGAGTCCTGCAGTATATTGCGATTCCTTTCAATGTCTTAAAGGGCCCAGGTCGTCCCTTTTCTCCAATTTAATGAAATTTCACTCCCTCGTCCTTACACTCTGCAAAAACAGCCCCTTTAAAAAGGGGAGTTTTTGTGATGTCACAAAACCTGCACATTTGCTCAGCAGTGCAGCCCTTTCATGCTGAAACTTTAAAGCGGGTTTCCATCCGGGCTGCCTTTTGAATGAGCTGCAGCTCAGCCAATCACACCTGAGATCATTTACATATATCAGTCTTCTGATGGAGACACCTCGCCCTTTAAAACCGCTCAGCCAGTCAGGGTCTTGTGGTTCTCGTGTGTGTGTGTGTGATTGTTTGTTGTGTTGTGTGTTCAGGGTGGAGGAGGGAGCGGGACTTCTTCGACGATGCGTCCAGCATCCGCAGCGAGGGCAGCGGTGTCCGCGGCAGCCTCAGGGGGCGGGGCAAAGGTCGCGGCAGGGGCAGAGGCCGTGGTCGAGGTAACCCCCCACCCTCAATTCGGCGACGGCTTAATTTGGCTGCATGTGTATTTTTAGAGGAGAGGAGTTTTCAGGATTTGGGTTTGAGAAGGGAATAAATAAAGAGCTCCTGTAATTAACCAATTTATATTAATCAGTTGACGATGATTAGAATAATCATAATCCGCCATTCACGTTGCACAAAAAAAAAAAGAAATAAGTTGGGTTTAAAAAGATTTTTAGTTTTTTAAAAAAGGAAAAACAACGTTTCTCCAGATTCTTTCATTTTACATGTTGTTAGTGACTAAGCCCCTGTGCTGGGTTAGATTTTGTGCAGCGCTCTGAATGTTTGCGAGTTTGCTCTTTTAAGAGCATTAAATCCTAAAAGCGTGTTTTAAACTCGGGTGTAAAGTTGCGATCTGTCCTGTCTTTCGGGAATCCTGCGAGACGTTCATGAAAACGTCCCGTCAGAACGAAAACTCAGACACTTGATCAGAAAGGGAAAGCAGAAGGACAGAGGTGTGGACTCGTAAAGATAAACGTGTCACTACAGTAGAAAGTGCTGTTGGCCCTCGTCCCACCGCACACCACCAGCAGGCTTATCAGACCAGACACAAAGACGTTAAGACCCTAAAGACATTAGGCCGCGCTGCGTGTCCTCCCAGCGTGCTTTAGAGAACGAGTCTGGACGTCGTCACAGAAGGAAGGAGGTCATAATGAGAGGAACGAGTGAACAGCAGGAGGAATGTGGACACCAGGAGCAAACCGTGCCTCATAAATCATTCAGTACCGTTTCGTCCTTTTTTAGGGATTTTTAAGGAACAGTTTGTCAGGGAGTCGTTCAGAATGTTTAAATCATTTACAAAATAAAAATCTCTCTTTCTCCCCCTCTCTTTGTCCCTGTCTGTCTCTCACTCTCCCTCTTTTTGTCCCTCTCTGTCTCTGTGTCTCTCTCTCTCTCTGT
>CM029374.1:894587-949587 GCA_017165825.1 Hepsetus odoe | reverse complement strand
CGGGGACTCTAGGGTCCAAACAGCTTAAAAGAAAAAAGAGAGAAAAAAAGTATTTCATTACAGACAGACCTTCAGTCTGACGGCCAGAGTGCGCAGAGTGATTTATTTAGCAGAATGCCTGCAGCCAGTGAGGAGGGTAAACAAACATTCTCTTCAAAATAGACAAGAATCCAGTCTGACTCGAGACTCGACTCGCTCCATAAAGACTTGAGTCCAAAACTGAGGTGCAGAGAGAATCTCATAGAGAGACTTAGCTTGGACTTGTTTCAGCTTGAACTCACACCTGAGACTCTGATTCAGTTGAATCTCAGTGACTCTGGAATGGACTCTGCCTTGAACCAACAGTGGCTCTTAGCTTGACTCGAAGTCAAAGTCGATTCAACGTCCAGCTCAAAGACTCAGACCTCAGCTGAACCCCAGAGGCAGCCAGTGCTGGTCCTGAAGATCCGTCTTCCTGCAGTGTCCAGTTCCATTTTTCTACTGCCAGGAGTCCTTGACTGGTTGGACTCTCATTGGTGTGGAGGGCTGATGGCTGAGTGCGTCCTGTCCATACCCCTCGTGGACATCTTCATTCCCAATCAGGGTTTTCCCAGCTCCCTCTGAAGCTTATTCACCCTAGCAACTGTCACTATTGGTGGGTGGAGCATGTTGCTGAGCTCAGGAGTGCTGTAGGAGAACTGGTCCAGGAGCAAGCACGGACGAGTCTGAATGAAATGACACTCGGTTCCTTTCACAGCACAGTGATGTTTGTTTGTTCCTCAGAAGCCCTGAAGGTAACCAGGTGTGTCCAGGTACCTGCTGTAGCAGACAAAAGATTTGGGAAAGTTGGGCGTTGCTGAGCTGAACGTGGTTCCTGAAATTCCAACCCCAAAATACACCCCATCCCATCTCGATCTGGGGCTCTTCATCAAACATGAGAAACTGTAAGACCAGAGTGATGTTCAGACTTCCTCTTCGCTAGTTTTCAGCTTTTATGGATGAAAGTGGGTCGTACAGCGTCTGAGTGAGTGTATTACACCATCAAACACCTCCATGTGTTTGTGTGTCTACATTCAGAGTTCCTACCCTCACTTCCACTCTCCTACCCTTCCTTCCCTCCTCCTCCATTACTCCTTTATCCATCAGTGAAAGTGAAGGTCATTGTGAACCCAGATACAAGTACACATCCTCTGCGTTTAACCCTCCCACACCGTCCAGCAGGGGCAGACATCTTCGGCTGCGATGCAGTGACGGTACCTTGCTCAAGGGAACCTCAGGGCAGCCTACTGGTCTGGGATTCAAACCTTCAGTCCTCTGATCCTGGAACCTCTTCCCAAAGAGGTCTTCTCCGCTGCCCCAGCAGGCAGAAATACACTTTTCATGAAAATTATTGGGATGTAAAAACTTTGGTTATGGATCTTCCGTCGTTGAGGATGAATGAACGAGTGTGAGAGTGATTTGGAGTGATTTGAGATATGTGTGCCGGAGCTGTAGTGCCGGTCTGGCAGGTCTTCCTCCTTTTCCACCTAACATTCAGTGGATTCCTGTTGCGCAACTCCAGCGTGACCCGGGGCAAAGAGAGAAAGTGAACGAGGAGGAGAGAAAGAGAAAGTGTGGAATGATGCATGAATGAGTGGGTGAAAAAGAGAGGAAAATGAAAGCTGCGTCGGATGGACGTGTGTATAAATGGGGTGCGATGGGATTGGCGGCAGCGGAAGAGTTTATCTTGTAAGCCTTCGTTTCCCGCGGCGTGACCCCTCCCGGTCTGACTGGGTAAATGATGAAAACCGTGCAGAATAACGGGGGGACCTGAGACGCTGGGCGGGATTATTCATGAGTTTGATGTTCTTCCTTCAGTGAGTACTACTTCAGCTTGCACAACCTGGAGCGGGACTTTTTCCTGCGGAGGAAGATGGACACCGAGGGCTTCCTGCCCATCTCTCTGATCGCCGGCTTCCGCCGCGTCCAGGCTCTGACCACCGACATCAAACTCATCATGGAGGTGATCCTTAATTCTAGCTCTTTAGGCTCTCGTTAATCCTTACAAGAGCTGGGTGTTTTGGTTGTTTCTGCATTACTGTGTGGATTGTGAGGTATAGAATATAACACCTTTTTTGTATATATTAATAATTCCTTCTTGGTTTTAGTCTGTTATGTAAAAAATAGTTTGAAGAAATGTATTATTTATTTATTTTTTATATATAAAAATTGATACACATTAAGCCTGTTTGGCAGTTTTTGTTTTAATCTCAGAATCCTACAATCCAAAAGTGCACCAAAGCTCTCTAAAGCCTACACCTACCTCACACCCATGCCGGAGTTCTTCTACGGGTTAAACACTGATATTTGGTGCAAATTGATCGTGCTGGCAGCTTGTTTTCGTTGTTATTTAGATGTTTGGTCTTGTTCTGATTCTGCATGATGATAGGAAGAACCTCTGAAGGCTTTGAAAACAATTAAATAAAATTTCAACTGTAATACAGAAGTTCTCAACCTCTTGTGGGGTGAGACTCATACTGCTACTAACTCACTGTGTTACTGCCGTTTAGTCAGTGTCCCCCTGTCCCATGTGTGTCCCTAGGCGGTTAAAGACAGTGATGTGGTGGAGCTGCAGGACGAGAAGATCAGGAGGAAGGAGGACCCAGACCATTGGCCCATCCCAGCGCCCCCGGTGGACTCCCCCCGGACAGACTTCACCCAGCTCATCCACTGCCCAGAGTTTGTCCCGGGACAAACGTTCACATGTCTCAACACAGGTGGGCTTCTCCTCTACTTTGGTCTCTGGGACGGGGACCGGGGTTGAGGAAGCGTCCAGCATGTCAGAATAACCGGGACAGAGGAAAGGTCCAAAGTTGTAGCTGGAGTACAGATTAGGGGACGCACCTCCACGCTCACCTCATTTCATCTCCCTTATCAGGCTCAACCTCCCCGACCAATCAGATCACAGTGGAGCCCACCCCTGCCACAAACGGCCAATCAAACGACAGCTCCGACACCAAGCGCAAGCCCCAGTCCAGCGAGTCGGCCAAAAGCGTGTCCAACGTGGACGAGAGGACCCCTGAAGGGCTTCCCAGCACCGTGCCTGATGCAGGGACTCCACAGGGTCTGTCCAGCAGCCTGCCTGGGCAGGAGAACCAGTGGATTCAGGTGGAGAAGCGGCACAGGAACTCCCCTGGGAAAAACAAGGTACACACACACACACACACACACAATCAGAGCCAAATAATCAGCATAGACTCTCTGAAATTTGGGTCATTTACTTTTCGTTTCACATCAAGTTCAATTTGAAGTGAATTTCCATCGCGTGGATGTTTTTGACTTGCTGACTCTGCACTAAAAACCTTCCGATCATATCGTTAAAAATTCTTTTCCTGTAAAGTGTAGTTGCCCTGCCTCTAAAATGATGTTATTTGACCAAAATGTTTTCACCCGCAAAATATCAAAGTAGTGTTTCATCTTCAACCACAGAAAAACAAAACTGCAAGAGCAGACATGCAGTCACACACAAAATTAGAACGGCGACAAAAACGGGACCGTCTTTCAAAAAGGCCGATAAAGACATGAGCAGTGTCCCAGATGTCGGTAAATTTGAATATTGCTCGTTAAATATTTCTGTAGAACCATCGCACGTCCCGGCGTGGGAGAAACACTCTGAGCGTATTTATTTTCTTTAATCTGAATATAAACACACACACTCCGTCTGAATATCCTAATTTAGAGTGTTTCATTCGTTTATTCAAAGTGCAAGTCAGAGAAAAATCCATTTAATGAAGTGCCCTGCTAGTCGCTCGGCTGCGGCGCGTTAGCTGGCCAAAACCCAACCTGATGAGTTTCTGAAGCTTAAAGCAGAGGAGCTTTAGATCACCTTTATCTGCAGTGTTTCCACTTTTCCTGCTTGACCTCCACCTTCACCTCCGTGTGTTTTCATCATCGTAACCTGGCTCTTCTGTTTCCGTCCTCATGTCTCTGCTAACATGTCTCTCTGTCTTCATTTCTCATTCCTGTCGCTCCTTCAGCCTCCTGTAATTCTTCAGCACCTTCCTGCTCTTCAAGTCCAACCTTCACCAGGAACAGTTGAGTTTCCTCCCTGCTCTTCTCCGTTCCCTCCGTTGCTTTTGGTCCTCGGACTCTTTATGAACATCATAAAGAGCGGTTTATTCATTAATTTATAATATAAAATAGTTTCTAGGATTAAATTGAATAATTTAAATGGGAGAAAGTAATAACATAAAGGATTCTAGTTGACCAAGTAGATGATTTTTAAAATGTACAAATTATTTAAATTGAATTATTATAATAAAGCTAATATAAAATGAAATCATTTAAGTGAACACTATATTTGATCATTATTATCACTAATAATCCTCATTTTATAAAATTACCCCAAATGAAGTCATAAAATTAAATGAGTTTGTGATTAAATCAATATCCAGGATGATGTTCGAAGAAAATTCCTGTTTAAAATAAAATTCAAATATGAAGTTTTGGTTCATATCTAGATTTTGTAAAATTTAGTCTGAATGAAGTTCTAATGAAATGAATATTTGATAAAAAAAAAAAAAAGTATTTAAATGGAAGTTCAAATAAAATAAATATTAAGAATAAAGATCAACATGATCTGTTGATTTCTGTTAAATGAATTTTTAGTAAAACTAATTCACTAGAAATCAAAAATGAAAATCCTGAATAAAGTTCTAATAAAATGGGATGAAGTATTAAAAATGCAACAAAATTAATTTCCAGAAATTGATACATTTTTGCAGGAGCGCTCTCCTCCGGTCCCGCCCAGCGGGGACTCTCAGGCGGACGTGGACCAGGAGGAGCTGGACTTCCTGTTTGACGAAGAGATGGAACGACTGGCGGCGCCCCGTAAGAACACCTTCACCGATTGGTCGGACGAGGAGTCGGACGGCGAGCTGGACGACAGGGACGTGAACAAAATCCTGATCGTGACCCAGACGCCGCCGCACCTGCGGAAACACCCGGGCGGCGACCGGACGGGGAACCACGTCTCTCGCGCCAAAATCACCGCCGAGCTCGCCAAGGCCATCAACGACGGCCTCTACTACTACGAGCAGGACCTGTGGACGGAGCAGGACAAGCAGCTGGACAACACCAACATCAAGGTACACAAATCCGTCCCAGACCGGAGACAGAAGCGAAGGGTTTCTTTCTGAAGGTCACTGAAGATCTAGAGAAGGTTAAAATGAAAGAACTACTTTGAGTTCCTCATTTAGTCGCTCATCCAATGAGCTCGTGGGTCTGAGCTTTGCTTTGGCGTAAGCCCTGGAGCGACAAACCTGCTCAAAAGTAATGGCACCCAACCCGTGGGGGATCAAGGTTTTTAAGGATGGTTTTCCGCACTTTTTATTGAAAGTGAAAGTGACTACTAGTCATTGTGAACATGGCGAACCCAAACCAAACACATCCCCTGTATTTAACACACGCACCGTCCAGCAGAGGGCAGACATATCCAGCACCTGGGGAGCAGTGATGGGGACGGTACCTTGGTCAAGGGAACCTCAGGGTGACCCAACAGTCTCGAATTCATTTTTCTGATCTCTTTCCTAAACACTAGTTTTAATTGGATTTCATTTTCCTTTATTTAATTGTTTTTCTTACGTGTATTTTAACACGTTAGCAGTTTTTCGTCTTATTTTATTCTAAATTCAATTTGAACTCTTTTTAATCAACTTCATCTTTTTGTTTTTATTTTGTCACTTTGTGGAGTCAGTCTATAAACGAGTCACCAGTTTATTTGCTCCACTGCAGCACTGGGAGTGTTAAAACACTGGTTTGCCACGCTGCACCGATATAAACGCTGGGTCACAGCATCAGTCCTCAGTTCAGATATCAGCAGAGCATATCCTTTACATGAGGGCCTGTCCCCCCCAGCTCCCAGAATGCATCTGCTCCTAAAATAAACCCTGACAGTCCAGTGAGTGTTGGAGTCCTCAGTAACTCCGCTACAGATAAATACTGCATTTAATTCTAATGTTCGTTCAGTTATAGAAACTTATCAATGATTGTTTTTATCTCTACTCGTTGGGTGGATATTTTGAGCCTCCCGTTTTGTCTTCATGTACTGTTGTTGTTAAATTTCTTAAAACTTGAAAATGTAACCACTAATCCTTTTAGAGTTTATTAGCTCAAGCCCCTGCATGATCTAGCTGGAGGTGGTGCGGTCCTCCCTCTCCCCCATCACTCAGTATAACTGTCTCACTCTCTCTGGGTGGGTAGAGTGGTCCTCCCTCTCCCCTATCACGCACTAGAACTGTCCTCTCTCTCTCTGGGTGTGTAGGGCGGTTCTCCCTCTCCCCCATCACTCAGCAGAACTGTCCTCTCTCTCTCTCGGTGTGTAGGGCGGTCCTCCCTCTCCCCCATCACTCAGTAGAACTGTCCTCTCTCTCTCTCTGGGTGTGTAGGGTGGTCCTCCCTCTCCCCCATCACTCAGTACAACTGTCCTCTCTCTCTGGGTGGTCCTCCCTCTCCCCCATCACTCAGTACAACTGTCCTCTCTCTCTGGGTGGTCCTCCCTCTCCCCCATCACTCAGTAGAACTGTCCTCTCTCTCTCTGGGTGGTCCTCCCTCTCCCCCATCACTCAGTAAAACTGTCCTCTCTCTCTCTCTGGGTGTGAAACATCTTTTCTTTCCGGCACCGGAGACACTAGTTCTTGCGTCCCAGCGCAGCACAGGTTAGTTTTTTTAATCGGAAGACGAGAAGCCCTTTTTTTTAAAATGGAAAACTGAATGCGCCCGTGTTGTTTTTATCAGGGTCTGCTGCTCTGTTTGTTTTTCCTTTCTTTTTATCGCGTGTGTGTTTGCGTGGACGTGGAGATCAGGGGGCGAGAGGACGAGTGGAAACAAGGCTCGGCTGTAAACTAAAGGTCGTCCCGAGAGCAGCGAGCAAAGATGCTCGTCGTTCAGAGATTAAAGCTGCAGGAAGAAAAGAGTTTTCCGTCTCTCTTTGGTCAAAGGGCTAAAAATTGTCGCTCGTGAAGACGACCCGGGACAAAGGAGCGCTCCAGACATGGTCTTTCGGTAGCAGCCGTTTGCGCTGCAGTGTGAGAGGACACAGCCGTCCTCCCCGCTCGGAGGTCTCGGTTTCTTATCAGAGTGTGAAGGTCAAAGAGGGATTTAACCCCTTAATGGGCGACGGGTTCTTCGTCCACTTTTGCTTTAATGTGTGTTTTGGATTTTTAAACGATAGTGTTATATTATTAATATAATGTTAAATGACTTAATTGCATGTTGTGATCAATCGTATAAACATTTTTCTTTCATCAGAAAATTAATTTAAACGTGTTTATTTGTGTTAAACATTAAGTTTGCGTAGGAGCACCAATCAGAGCTCAGTGTGTCGTCTGAAGCCTCAGCCTTTACAGAAATTGGTCTTTTTTTGTCTTATTCATATGAAGTGTGTGATCAGTTTGAGGGTCACTCTCTCGACCCACTCCTTGTGTTGAGGTCTGTCTTCATGATCAGCCTCACACACAGAGACAGAGCAGCCGCCCCGTCTCAGTCGTCCTGGAAAGATTTGTCTTCTGCCTCGTTTATCCTCCAATAAAAATCACAATCGAAAGGCTTTTTGTGTTAATGGCGTCTAAATTGGTCAATAAAGTACAATCTACAGTTTGTGGAGAAGGTCAAACACCGGGAAGTAGAGAGGACATGAGGACAGAGCGATGAGGGAGGGGGAGGACAGATTGTACTCTTGCTTTAAGCTGCTTTTCGGTCACAGAGGCAGCATTGACTCGAGGAGGTCCCTTCACCTCGAACGCCTCGGAGTAGAGTGGAGTTCTGTTCGACCCGGTGACGTTTAAGTCGCCTGGCTTCGCTGCTCCCCGCCGACGTGGTGTGTTTGGGTGTGTAGTAAGCCGTCCACGCTGAGCCCACACTTCAGCCAATCAAACGACACGGCGTGCAGAGACGAATGGCTTTTTTCAAATCCTATTACAAGCGCCGTTTCACCATAACGGACCTCATTCAGAGGAGAACCACGGGCGAATGAACCGGTACCAGTGACAGCAGAACTTTCAGCACCTCTGGGGCCAAAAACACGCCGTTTAAAAAGGAGACGTGTCACGCGTTGTTTAAACGCTGAGCTTAAGACGAGGAGGACGTTTAAACCTGAGTGGTCAAGTTCAGAGTGACCGCAGCGTTAAAACACGGCTACTTTGTCCTTTTTGAACGTTTCTTAAAAAGGAAAAGTTTCAGCCCAAAGCAACTCATGAGAGCAGCTGGACTGGTGTGTGTGTGTGTGTGTGTGTGTGTGTGTGTGTGTGTGTGTGTGTGTGTGTGTTTCATTAACAGGAAGTTGAGAACTTTAAGAAGATCAGTGTGATCAGCCAGGACGAGTTTGATACTTTGACCCCTAAAGTACCCGTCGACCCCAAACAGGAAGTGCCGCCCCCTCCCCCATGCCAAGGTGCTTTTTTTATTTTTTACTTTCTAAATTTATTCTATTTCGGGATCAATAAAGTACGTATGTGATGAATGTTTTATTAAACACGGTCAGTGTTTAAATCTTAACTAGACTGTGAGACCCTCGAGGTCATCGTGTATAGTTTGATATTTGAAGTGTGTATTTAACGGGCAGATTTGTGGAAATGTAATGCGTCTGCTGATTAAATGTAGGTAGTTTTTAATACATGAGCTGCAGCTGGAACAAAAACCCGTATCTCCAAAACTGAAAAATCTTTTTTAGATCACTTTGATTGGTCCGGTCACTGAGATTTACACACTCTGGAATGGGGGGGGGGGGACTTTAACACTGCGGTGACAATGTGCATGTGTTTTGTTTTAAGATGACTCTATCTTGGCCCACTCTCTCCCCGCCGACGTCCCAGAATGCTCCAGTGCCCCTCGGACCCCCCGAACCCCACGCACGCCTGGACGCCAGGACCCCACCAAAACGCCCCGCTTCTACCCTGTTATCAAGGACAGCGGCAGCATTGATGGAAAGGTACACCAGCTGCTGCTGGGAGGAAGATGATGAGCAACAGCTTTTCAAAATGTTCTTCACTTCCTGATCTGCTTGCTGGTTTCTCTGGCATTCGGTTTCTTTAAACAAATATAAAAGGGAAAAGGGAACAAAATGTGTAACTATGAAGTACACACAGCAGGGGGTGGGCATTTCCAGCAACCGGGGAGCAGCGATGGGGACGATACCTGGCTTAAGGGTATCTCAGGGTAACCTGCCGGTCCAGGATTCGAACCCATGAGCTTCCGGTTCTGGGACCTCGTCCCTAAACACTAGGGCACCGTAAATGTAAAGTGGCTTTGTGCAGGTAATGTTCAGAATGACTGTTGCTGAGCCTTAATCACAAACCATGAAAGTTGCACCGAGCGGATAGAACGTGGAAAAAGGAGTGATGTTAATGAAATGTCTGTGGTGAGCGTGAGCTGTGGACGAGTGTCAGAAACCACGCGAGCGAGTCGAGACACAACTGACCGACCTGACATGTTTCTCTCAGACCCCCCGGAAGAGGAAAACCCGGCACAGCTCCAATCCTCCGCTGGAGAGCCATGTGGGCTGGGTGATGGACTCCAGAGAACACAGACCACGAACCAGCTCCATCAGGTCAGAGACACACACACACACACACACACACACACCCCTTTCCTGCTTTATTACAGCGCTGTGAAGATTCAGACAGTGCAAGAGTGAGGCAAAGCCTCTTCCTTTAATCCCACTTTAAAACTCTCTCTCTCTCTCTCTCTCTGAGCAGCAGTTCCAATGCTTCTCCATCAGAGGGCGCTCCCTTGCAGTCAGGCAGTTACGGCTGCACCCCCCAGTCTCTCCCCAAGTTCTGGCACCCGTCTCACGAGCTGCTCCAGGAGAACGGCTTCACTCAGCAGGTTTACCACAAGTACCGCCGACGTTGCCTCAACGGTACACACACACACACACACACACACACACACACACACACAAGGCAGTGACCCTCCAAAGTTGGGCACTCACATTACAGCCTACCTCAATAAGTGTGCATGTTTACTCTTCACTGTTCAACTGGTTGTGTTTGTGTCTGTAGAGAGGAAACGGTTGGGAGTGGGACAGTCTCAGGAGATGAACACGCTCTTCAGATTCTGGTCCTTCTTCCTCAGGGACAACTTCAACAGGAAAATGTATGAGGAGTTTAAGCAGTACGCTGTGGAAGATGCCAAAGAGAACTACAGGTGAGAACGAGGTGCTTGGTCACTAGGCTGCAGGTGTAAACCACATGACTGGCTGCTGATAAGAAATGAGATTTTTTTAAATTACAGGTGTAAACAGTGCTGGGTAACTAAGCAACAAGTGAGAGTGTTTGGTTACTAAGCTACAGGGGAATGTCAGGTGTTTGGTTACTAAGCTACAGGTGAAGGTCTGCTTTTTATTAATAAATTAAAGGTCAGAAGCAGCGTTCTTCTCTGAGATTGTGGTGTGATGCTGAGTTTTGGGCGTGTGGGATTAAAGAAGAGAGAGGGAGGAGTGAGAGCAGCAGGGCGAAAACATGCAGACGAGTGAAGTTGGCCATAAATTGTGACCTGTATGGGACAGGGAACTAGTGAACAGGTCATTCCAGTTCTGAATGCTGTTTAAGGGGTGTGTGTGTGTGTGAGTGAGAGAGAGTGAGAGAAATGCAAATATTGCAAATACTGAACTCGGAGACTTGCTTGGGTAAATGTCTGTCGTGTGTTTGGAATATTTAAGACCTGATAAGGTTTGAAGTTTGGATTTAGACAGTCAAATAAATCTCCACCCGGTCCAATCAGGGAGAGAGAGGACAGTTCTACTGAGTGATGGGGGAGAGGGAGGGCCACCCTACACACCCAGAGATAGAGAGGACAGTTCTACTGAGTGATGGGGGAGAGGGAGGACCGCCCTACACACCCAGAGAGAGAGAGGACAGTTCTACTGAGTGATGGGGGAGAGGGAGGACCACCCTACACACCCAGAGAGAGAGAGGACAGTTCTACTGAGTGATGGGGGAGAGGGAGGGCCACCCTACACACCCAGAGAGCGAGAGGACAGTTCTACTGAGTGATGGGGGAGAGGGAGGGCCGCCCTACACACCCAGAGAGCGAGAGGACAGTTCTACTGAGTGATTGGTTTTGGGGGGGGCTGTAGAGCAGCGGTGTTTAAGGAGAAACTTTGACACTTGAAACATTTCTGGATTTATGGTCTCTGTTATTCCCTGAAACACTCGGGGCAGATTTCTAGTGAAAAAAGTTTTCTCCTGGAGCAGTACATACACCTGAGCTCACCTGTTTCTATACACACACCTGAGCTCACCTGTTACTATACACAACTGTATTCACCTGCATCCACACACTCCTGTGCTCACCTGTACCTGTCGCGCTGCAGGTACGGACTGGAATGCCTCTTCCGCTTCTACAGTTACGGTTTGGAGAAGAGGTTCAGACCTGAGATCTTCAAGGAGTTCCAGGAAGAAACCTTAAACGACTATGAGAAAGGTACGACTGTGAGTGACTTCTGCACTCAAACCAGCGCGATGTATTGGAGAATCTGGTCTCGGAGGCCTGGCCGTTCAAACGGGCTAATATTGAGGTTCTGTTTTGTGTTATTGTTTACAAAACTGAAAGTAAAGCACCAGTATTTAATCATCTCCTCCTCCAGATAACACGTCTGACAGTTCAGGGTTGTGTGCCTGTATACGCGTGCAGATTTAGCTTCTTTTCAGAGAGGACTTTCAGAGAGGACTTTCAGAAAGGATAGCGAAGGCCTCCTGTCCCAAACTTGAATCGTGAACTTTGGAACAGGAGGCCGTTCCCGGCCGGGAATCCCACGTGAATGCCGGTGAATCGTGCAGATGCCCTTTGGAACAGGAGCTAAAACAGGACAGGTCGCAGTGCTGTGGTGGCAGGTTGTGAAGCCACGAAGAATCTTATCAGTGAATCAGCTCTGGTTCAGCCGTCAGGCTGCAACATCACCTTCACTCGGACTGTGAACTTTGAGCGCAGAGCGACTGGAGGAGCAAAGGCTTTCATCACTTCTTCACCACGTTCTGTGACTCATGTGGGTCAAACGTTCGCCGTGATTCATGAAATGTAACAAAAAGGCTCATGTAAACAGAGCAGCAAGGGACTGATGGTGTGTATCCACGTGTGTGTGTGTGTGTGTGTGTGTGTACAGTACAAACAGGTATATATTTCCAGTGAGGCCGTTTGCCTCTTTGCTTTGACTTTGCTTAACTAAAGTAGTGTTAAAAATAAAAATTCTAATGGTTTGTGGACAGGTCAACTGTACGGTCTGGAGAAATTCTGGGCTTTCCTGAAGTACTCCAGGATTAAGGGCCAGGTGATCGACCCTAAGCTGCATGCACACCTCAGCACGTTCAAGAGCATCGATGACTTCAGGGTGGAGGTGAGCATCAGGTTTTTTGTGCTGAGGAAGCGCCACATGTATCCAGATTAGTCCAATGTCCCCTAAAATGTAGTCACAGTTTGTTGACAAAGGTCCTTCAGGTCAGGGACGTCGAGCTGTAGGAGATCAGGCGTCCCGCAGTTTGGTGATTTCCTTCTTCAGACACACCTGTACAGGACGCCGCTGCTTTACTGTGAATTTGATTTCAAAAATGATGTGAACCTTACCTGATTTTCTGTCTCTCAGCCACCAATGGGAGAGGAGGGCGGCCGGAGACGGAGACACTCTTCGTCTGGAGGCGACGAGGGAAGACGCAAACGTCACAACTCTTCATCGTCCTCCTCGAAACAGCCCCCGTCCACCAAGCCCTCCAGTCACGCAGCTGCTGCTGCGGCCAAGATGGATTCAAACAGTCGGGCGGCGTCTCCGGCATCGGCCAATCAGGGGCCGGCCAAGGCAGCCCCTGCCAGCCAGTCAGCAGGCGAGGCAACCGGTAAAAGAACCTCTGCCAATCAGCAGCCACCCGCCAAAGCGGCCTCAACCAATCAGAAGGCAGCGGCCAAGAGCGCCGCACCTGAAGCGGCTGCACCGACGAAGGTCCTGCCCAAAGATGGCCAGAAGAAAACCGCTCAGTCAGACACGCGCAAGGGAGAACAAGCGAAAACCAAAGATGCACATCCGCCAAAGAAATGAGTCGCCGAGTTTTGAGGATTTTAACCACTGCTTTTAACCCTGGATGAGAAAAGGCCTGTAAAATCAGGCTCACGGTTTCCGCCGGAAAAACCCACCGTACGACCGAAGCAGACAAACCGTTAAAACCATCGCGGCTGCGTCGATTTCACTACGTCAGGGCGTCAGCCAGCCCAGAACGGTGCGTTATTTGTCCCAGCAGACCGAAGATTCTGGCTTGTTTTTGTCTCTTTTCATTGTTGCTATCTTTATTTTGACCATTTTAATCAGGAACAATCACGAAGAATCACGGGGAGCGGAGACGTCCTGCTGTCAGGTTTACAAACGCTGCCCGAATCGTGCTTCACGGCCAGCGTGTTCTTGTGTTGAATGTACATTTCTCTCTGGTTTATCTTTAGGGGTGCCTTACATTTCAAAACCATAAAAAAAAAAAAAAAAACCTCGTTACCAAATCAGGACGCGATAAACTTGATTTTAAGTGTCATAACTTGTGCTGATCGTGTGCCTGATTTAAAAACAAAGCAAAGCTGACCTGTAACAAAACCCATCGTTTGCTGATACGAGGTTTTCTCTCGACTCGAGGAAGGAGAACCAGGAAATCAGTGTGACACTATACACAGTTTAACGCATTTACGATTGAACAGTTTTTACGCTGAGTGTTAGAACAGATTCATGCTAGAAAAACCAAAATGGTGCAGGATCGTTTTAAAAAAAAAAATACAAAAAAAAAAGGGGGGTGTGAGGTGGGAGTTTAATCTGCTACTAAATTTTGATGTTTTAATCTGCTATTTAACTTTTTGTTTGCTTGTATAGTGTGGCCGGAGAGGGTGAAGACGTCCCTGTCCCTCAGAGGTAGACAGAGCTCTGGGCTGGGACAGTAGAGCGGTCCTGCGCTTTTTTTTTGATTTTGACTTAAATTAGAAACATATCTCTCTACTTGAAGTTTTATTTTCTAAGAATTTATATCTTTTTAAACCAAAAGGAGCTATATTTCCAGAAAAAAAAGTTTGAAATTCTATTGGAGATGGGATATTTTCTCTCTATTTTGAATGATGTCGTTGATGAGAATTGTATTTTTTATTGCTTATGCAGCTTATTTTGAAATGCAGCTATTAAAAAAATACAATAGAAACTGTACATAAAAATGATGAATTACTGGGATTGGTTGATTAATTTTTATCGATTCATTTTATTGTAGTATCGTTTCGTGTGCGCTGGTGTGTTCATATGCATGTCCGGTTCAGTTTTTTTTTTCCGCTTATAGATTTTAACATGTAAAAAAAAAAACAAACAAAAAAAAAAAAAAAAACATCAAAAAAATGTATTAAAAATCTGTTTATAAAAACCCAAACCTTGTGCGTTGTCTTGTCATTTACAAGTGGGCGGGACCAAATAGCAAAGAACCAATCACCTGTCCTGTGTTTGAACAATCAAAAGACTAATCGCCGTAAGAGTTCTAATGAAGACCAGGTCCCATACAGTCCCAAAAAAAAATGGGTTCGAACCAAGGTTCTCCTATGGTCCAAAACGGGTTCTTATGAGGACCAGCTCCCCTACTGGAAATATCAGTGGTTGCCCCCGCATCGGAAGATTGTGGGTTCGATTCCCTCACCAGTAGGTTGCCCTGAGGTACCCTTGAGCAAGGTACCGTCCCCATCACTGCTCCCTGGGTGCTTTCAGTAGCTGCCCACTGCTGCACGGTGCTTGCATGGGTGAAATGCAGAGCACCAAATTTGTTGTGGTTCACTGTGTGCTGTGACCTCGCAATGACAAGGGTTTTCACTTTCACCACTGTCCCAAACAGACGGGTTCTAATGAGGACCTGGTTCCCTTCTGTCCCAAACAGATGGGTTCTAATGAGGACCTGGTTCCCTTCTGTCCCAAACAGATGGGTTCTAATGAGGGCCCGGTCCCCTACAGCCCAAAACAAACTGGTTCGTACAAGGGTCGCCTACAGTTCAGAGTAGAAGGATTATGACAAGGGCTCGGCCTCCTACAGTCCAAAATAGACCGGTTCTAACAAGTGCCCAGTCCACTTCTGTCCAAAACGGGGCAGATGACCACGCACAATGTGGGCGTGGCGTGACCGCAGAAGGGGAATCATAGTTGTGTGGGCGGGACGTAACCGCAGAAGGCCAATCATCACCACATTGGGAGGAGCATGACCGCAGAAAGCCAATCATTGATCATGTGGGCGGGGCGTGTGCTTGTGGGTCGGCGCTAGCGTGCAGACAGTATGGCGGGCGATGGGGACGGCTGGAGCGCAGCAGCAACGGGCGAGCCGACTGGAGGACAGAGCGCTACAGGCACAGAGGAGCTGGATCCGGGGCCTGGAGTCGGCGGCGGCATGCTACTCAACATCAGCATCTTGGTTCTCGTGCTGGCCGCCTGCTACGCCGTGTACCGGCGTTGGGTGAGGCGGTGGGGCTCGGGTGCGGACGCGGCGGCGGGCGACGGGGCCTCGCCTCTGCCCAAGATGGCCCGGCGCGACTTCACCCTGGAGCAGCTACGCGAGTACGACGGCGTGCGGAATCCGCGCATCCTCATCGCCGTCAACATGAAGGTGTTCGACGTGACCAGCGGCAAAAAGTTTTACGGACGCGGTAAGGAGAGACAGGGAGAAGCGGTTAGCACACCTGCCGCGCTCCGGGCGGCGCCTGGCTCACCGTGCTAACGCCCGATAGTAATGAAAACGCATTTAAAGCCTTTCTGATCTCCTTCCGAGTTTAAACTGCGCGAGGAGCCTCGCAAAACGTTGAAAAACAGTTGCCAGGGGCAACCGCGGACGGCAGCCGTTTGCGGTTTAGCTTAGCTCACCTAGCGTTAGCCCTTTTTAGCCTTTAACTTCACCCGGGAACCGCTTTAAAATATTATTTGTACATATTTTAAATAGACGACACTGATCCATTTCGTTTCACTTCAGCTGAGCATAACTAAATGCCCAGTTTACGTAAAAAAGACTGTTGTTAGCATTAGTTGCTAAGTTAGCGTAGCCTAACGGCTCTCGTCGAGCAGCCAAGTTTAGTTTCTGAGGTGAATTTTCAATAAAAAGTCATTTTAAACCATGTTACACAGATTATATGGTGATAAAACGGACATTTTGTGTATATTTCCAAAAAAGAACTACGCACAGTAGAGAAAAGCGTCGGGAAAGAAACGCAGAGCTAAACTTTTACCACAAAGTGTCAAATTAGCGGTTAAACCTCGCAGTTTTACTGCAGTTTACAGTTTTACAGAATGTTCCTCTAACAATTTACAAACATGAGTTTTACTGTGAAGTTCATGCTCGACTAAACCGGTGTTTAGTGATTTTGACCAAATTTAGCATTAAAAAAAATTAGTATGACAAAATAAATTAGCATTAATTGTCATGATAACTACAGTAGAGCTAAACTGCACCTTCTTATTTAACAGAACTGGGATTGTATGTCTGCTTTTTGTGGAATATGTATAAAAAGGTTCTGTGTTTAAGTACAGGTATGAAAGTATCTGAAGTGTGAACTGAGGATTAATATTAGCTCAAGATATTGGACATTGAACACTCATGCACAGAATAATTAATGCAGAATTAATGAATTAATCCAGTCGAAAGGAACAGCGTGTTACTGTTTGACTGTAAATGTTGTAAACAACATATAAACCTAATAACCGTCTAAATTCAGGGTCAAACTGTACAGAATCAAACTGTACAGTGGCCTAGTGGTGCGGGAGTCGGCCACAGGATCGGAAGCTTGTGGGTTCAAATCCCTCACCAGTAGGTTGCCCAATGGTACCCTTGAGCAAGGTACCATCTCCATCACTGCTCCCCAGGCAGCTTTCATAGCCGCCCCCTGCTGCACGGTGTGTGTTTGAGTGCATGGGTTAAACGCAGAGGTCAGTTTCGTTGTGGTTCACTGTGTGCTGTGCTGTGACCTCGCAAAGGCAAGAATAGTCACAAAAAAAAAAAAAAAAACAACCATCCCGCTAATGTTGTCTCAATGTTGAAAATGCAGGTTTGCTTGTCCTGGTGCAGTCGCACTGTGATTTGGACGCCAACTTTTTGGACTGACTGTCGGATCAGCGATCAGACCTTGTTGAGGCAGTGCTGTGTGTTTATTTTGTCTTTATTTCATTACATTCGGCAGAGCGATTGAACTGAAGCCACGTCTGATGTGGACGGAGGTGTGGGGGGTGTGTTTAAAGTGTGTGTCAGTGGTTAACTCTAAACAGTGTGTGCTTATGCAGCCTGTGTGAGTGTTTGCACACCTGCAGAGTGCGAGTGACTATCTGAGCACCCCACTTTGTGAGATTCTTATTTCTTATGGTGAAAAGGGGAACTGGATTTTGAGGAGGTGGCTGTAACGTTTCAGAACTTGCCCCGGTTCCTGCGGATCAGACCGAACAGCTGCCGTCTCTTCCACGTTGTTGCATTCCTTATTCGTTTTTTTTCCCTCTTTCGGAACGTGGGAGAACGGCTCTTGGTTTTTCTGTTCAAATGCAGCAGCTGTTAAACGTTCAGTTCATTTGTGCTCCATTACATTTCTGCTTAAATTGGTCTTTTTTTAGGGTTGCAAGAAGTGAAGCAGACACGTTACTGTTATCATGACCTTAGACATGAAAAAACCTTTGTGAGGCGGAAACACAAAAATAAAGTATGAACAACTGCCGTGCATGTTTGAGTGACTAAAAAGTGACTTTAAAGTGACTTTGCTATGTGTCAGTGGTGGGATTATCTCTACCGAGTGTAGTTTCATCACTCTCAACAGCAGGAGGATGCATTTGCATACCATGTTATCTGTGAATCATTATCGGGGGAAATAAAGATCATGGAAGGCTGCATCTTATGCGACAGTGTTTTTAACAGGGTGACCGATCAGAGATAAAGGCCTCTTGATTCCTGAACGCTCAGAAGTAATTGAGTGTTTTAGTGAATGGTATTCATGTGATCCAATAAAGGTTCAGGTATTCACATTTGAAATTGCTCTTAAACCTGTTTAAAATGGCAAATGGGTATTTTACCCCAAATTGTTCAGTCTCAAGTTGTGCACCAGTTCATGTTTTGGTTTTGTGACAAAAACAGTGACTTGAAATTGGATGCTTTTTGTTTTGTTTGTACTAGGACTGTATGAGCGGAGAGGGATTTAATCAAATTTGCATACTTCAGTTTGCCTGCTTAATCGCAATGTTGTTTTTGTTGTTTTGTTTTGTGTTTTTGTTGTTTTGTTTTATTTTTACCATAACAGAAAAAATAAAGCTCAACAAACAGAAATTCAATGTTTTGTAGATGATCCTCTCCAGTCCTTAACTGACTGCTCATTTTCACTGAATTGTAGGCTCAATGTGACGCTGTAGGTATTGTTTTTGGACTTCAGACGAACTACATGTACGGACTGTGTTTGACGATAGATTGTGTAGAACTGTGGATTGTAACCCTAACACTGTGTGTTGAACATTGGATTATTGAAGTGTTGGAATATTAAATCTGGTGTTAATGGCTGAGCTGTAAGAGTGCTATCATCAGAATGACCTCTGGCCACACTTTTCAGTGCACACTTCTTCATTACTGTTTTAATTTGCGTGGAATCACAGCAATCTGCTGGCCTTTCTCCTGTTTGGACCAAAGATACATTTACATACTTTTAACCTGTTGTCCTTTGGGTTGATTTTATTAATGGAGTGCTGTGCGGTGAAGTTAACTGTGCCTCACAGGAAGATTAGATGATCATGTTCCTTTGAGTGGCTCACATGGGACTCAGATGATGCAGAGCATGAAAAAGTCTTTGCACATTTAGCAATACGTTGCAGTAAGAGAGTAAACATCTTGTCACATTTCCTCGAGCAGTCCAAGAAGTCTGCATCCCAGTCATAAGACTTCAGAACACACCCAAGGGCTGATACTTTGTGCCTAGTCATGCTTCCCAGTGAGCATTTCAGTGGGCACTCTGTTGTTGAAAAACTAGTCCTTTGATGGGAGGCCGGAGATATCATGGGCTTGCAAAGCTTTTTTGTTTATTGCCGTTATTGCAGCTCCGAGCCTTTTCTTGTTTGCAGTGGTGATGGAAAGGTTGACGAGGTTAGACAGGAGTCCATGTGGACTATAATGTTTGCAGATGATCCTGTGATCGGTAGTGAGAGCTGCTCTAAAGAGGAGAGGAATGAAAGTCAGTAGGACAAAGACAGAATCTCTGAGTGTGAATGAAAGTGAGGACAGTGGAGTGGTTAGGATGCAGGGAGTAGAGGTGGTGAACGTGGAGGAGTTTAAAATGGACACTTCCGGAGTGATGAAGAGAGTGTGGGCAGGTTTGAATGGGTAGAGAAGGGTGACCGGAGTGATCTGTGACAGACGGGACCAGCAAAAGTTAAAGGAACGGTCGTGAGGCCAGCTACATATTGGAAAGGAGTATATTAGAAAGACAGGTTAGATGGTTTGGAGATAAACTGAGAGAAGTGAGACTGTTGGTTTGGACACGTCCAGATGAGAGACGAGGAGTATATCAGGAGAAGAATGTTGAAGATGGAGATGTCAGGAAAGAGAAGAGGAGGAAGGACAAAGAGGAGGTTAATGGATGTGGTGAGAGAGAACAAGCAGGGTGAAATCATTACTGCCTTAAATTAAGACAAGCCCTGTTTGGGATTGTGAAAGGTGTTATATTCATTAAACATTATTATAATCACTTCTTCCAGCTTTATTCGTTTATTTACAACAACAAAGCCCTTAAACACGGTGTACTGTTGGAATGTTCCTGCAGCGCTGCTGTTCATTTCCTCTGCTTTCATTCCGTAGTTTATTAAAGGATGAGTTTTGTTGAGGGTGTGGCTGTCTAACAGCTGTTTTGTGTTACGTGTGTTTGTGTGTGTGTGTACAGTGTGCATCTTCATTCCTCACATTTCCAAATAGTTTGTGTTGGCACCAGTCTGAACACGTCCGAAGTTCTGCCTCCAACAATGTCGCTGAAATGAGCTTCTTGCTTCTCGTCATGGGTGAAGGTTTTGTGTAGCCCTGCTGTATCTCCTCCTAAAATCTTATGAGTGATGGGAAGATGTGCCATCTTAAAATTATTGAGTTCAGCTCGAACTTAAAGGATTATTTTACGGGTGGTTTGCTGTAGGTTTATTTTTATTTTTTTCCCCCACCAGAAAGCTCTGATAGAGTATATCTGATCTGTGGTGACTTTGTCAGCATCACTTGACTGTGTAAAGATGTGGCTCTGGATTAGATCTTTGTCTCGCTGCTGCTGTTTTTCAACTGAACGTTTCTTCTTTGGCTCTTCAAAATGCACAATCATCTCTTAAAGTGCACCTGCCTCATCTCTGCTGAAACATCGCCAGATGTGCTGCATTTGCAGAAATGTGTGGTTCCTGGAGTTCACTAACAGTAATTCAAATACGTAGTTTTAACAATTTGTGAATGCCTATACTACACTGAGTAAGAATTAGGATCTTGATGAACCCCTTCAATTAGAAGCTATTTATTCAGGTGATTTAAGGCTTATTGATTGGTTGCTTCAGTAATTATTTCAACTGAATGACGTATGTTGATAGTGTCGAGTTTATATATGAGCTTACACGTGAACACGTTGAGTTTTAAAGAACTTTACACTGGTTCAAACCACATTGTTCTCCTCCCAGTCCATATTGTGAGTGGAGACACTGAGCTGCAGAAACCAGTTAGGCTCCTTTTGGATGGCTCAGGTGCTTATGCTGGGGTTTTTTTTTTTTTTTTTTTTTTTTTTCCTCCTGTTTTAAAAACCACAACTACAAGATCTGACTGTTCACCTGCTGCTCATCATCTCCCCTAATGTAACAAGACCATCGGTGTTGTTCGCTTCACTCGCCAGCGAATCCAGTATCCTGGCTGGTCAGTGTAAATTGGGACCAGTAACAAATAAACAGTTACAAAAGCACGCAGTGACTGAAGGAATAAAAGAGAAACAGGTTTGGTAATTAAACTCAAACTTAGGAATGAAAAACGGGAAAGTTCTTGCATGCATGCCCCTGTAATTGTAAGTATAAGGTTTCCAGCACCGTGAAACCCGCCTGCCTCTCTTTTACAGATGGTCCATATGGACTCTTTGCGGGTCGAGATGCCTCTCGTGGTTTGGCCACATTCTGTCTGGAGAAGGAAGCGCTGCGGGACGAATATGATGACCTGTCAGACCTCCACGCTGTTCAAATGGAGAGTGTCAGGGAGTGGGAGATGCAGTTCATGGGTGAGTGTGTAGTTGTGGGCACCTGTTAAAGTTATCTTGTTAATTTTCATACATGTTAAATGTTCTACATGTTTAATACACACTTGTTTATTTTTTGTAGCACAAAGTGGAGTGCAAAAGTTTTGTTTCTTACTCACTGGTTTCTCAGTGAACAAACTGAGCACTAAATTGGGCACTAAAAAGGGTCGAATTATGACGTAATTGCATATGTTCCATAAACACACTGTGCACTTGAGTTTTAAAGTTATGAGAGTGAGTAATAAAGTCAAGGCTGTTTTTTTGAAGAGTTCAGGGCTAAAAGTAAAAGTTTCATAATCGGATCTTCAGAGGTGACTAATTTTAGAAAATGGCTCAGAAGCTGGAATGAGGAACAAGCACTGTGTTTCAATGGTTTGAAAACTGCTCTGAGGTCACGTCATCACCAACTTAACATTACTGCGTTTTGTTGCGCTTGGATAATGACATGCAGAACATAAAACTTGATGAATTGCAATATTTAATGCAGTATAATTGCATACTGTTTTGCCCAAAAGTTTTTGGACAAAACAGGTTTCGGAGAAGACCCTTCATCAGGGGTTCTAGGTTAGGAAATCCTTGAGAGCCACCAGACTGCACTAAGGATACTGTCTGGTGCTGATTATTTGCAGTGATTTCAGGGAGTTTTAGTTTTCGTTAATAAGCTCATGAGCTCAGAAATGTCTTTTTTAGTGCATGTCTTTAGACGTCTGCGTATAGTTCAGCTGATAATGATCTTAAACACTCCGGCTGCGTTCTTGAGCAATTGTATACCAAAAAGAAAATGAAAGTTAGTCATTTGAAATAATTCTGTCTCTCTTCCCTGCGGACAGAAAAATATGACTACGTGGGTCGTTTGCTGAGGCCGGGCGACGAGCCGTCAGAGTACACGGACGAGGAGGACATTAAGGACCATCTGAAACATGAATAACGTGCTACACCCGCACAGCGACCAAAGCCTGAGACTCAGACCGCTACCATCCAACCAACCTGCCGCTCATAACCCTGGCTACTCCAATTACCCCACTACAGCTACCCCAGACTACACCCTCCTCCTACACCTATGAAAGCTCCTGGCAGGAGTTTTGATCCTACGACAGCAGAAGGCTTTCAAACAGAGCTGCAAATCTCCAACCACCTGGCCTGCTCTTCTGTGGGCCACTAGTGGTGTCGTTTTGCCGCTTTCTGATTGGGGTAGTAAATCCATACACGCTTCTAGTTATCCTTTCATGCCTTGTTAACAAACTCCTGCCATTCTTTCTTTGCTTTATTTACTCGAGTGGTCCTTTATGAGCCTGTGCTGCTCATTATGAAGCCCATGGACATGTGTTTAGGTGTGTTTTAGCACAGAAAACACTTGTTTTTTGTTTTTTTTTGTTTGTTTGTTTTTTTTTAAACACCTAAATCTCTACCATATCTCAGCTGCATCTGTCACGCAGTCATTGGCCACTGACAATAATTTAGTCACGTTTGCCTGAACTCGGAGAAAAGAAAATGCACTCGAAATGGAAGCTAATGGCGGTAGCTTCATCGTCCTACTCAGCTCAAAGCATTTCACCCGATTTTATGTTCTTTTACTAAGTACAGGTCGACCATTCTGAATAGTCAGTGGTTATTTACTGTGTGCAGCACGAGAGAAAGATAAAAGGATTCATTTCTTTCCAGGGACTGGACAGGTTTCGCTTTTGGATTATATGGTCCAATTTAGAAACCCTGCTTTTGGAAGTTACCCGGCTCGGCTTGAGAACTTCTTTTGCTTCTTTATTTTATAGGCGTCCCCTTCGCCTGTCGACCACTACGCTCCGTCCCGAGCCGCCTATTGTAAAGAAAAGGTGTCACGCTACCTTTTCCCTCCTCCTGGGACCCTTGGTCTTGCCCCTCAATCTTCCCTTAAATCCTGGTCTCTCAGCCCTTCCCTTCTGCACATTGAACTCCTGGGGCCTTTAATGAATCCTGCACATCCGCGTGTTTGAACGACAGACTGAAAAAGTGAAACGATTCTTACGGGAAAGAACAAAACACCGAAATCTCCCAGACCAACAGATCGCCAGTCACTTCTTCCCCTCGGGACGTCACGGTTGATAAACCATGAGAAGAGAGGCCTTTCGCTAATGGGCTTGAGAGAGGAAGAGATGGTTCAGTGGCTTAGTCCAAAAAAAAAAAAACTGGGTCAGGAAACACAGCTGGGTACACTTTTCCTTTTTAATTCATTACACGCCTCTCTATACTAACGACACACAGACATTGATTTGAAGTGGGCTGTTTTATTTTGATTAAAAAGTGAATCTGAAGTTCCAAAAAGGGGGAAGAAGGGTTCCGCTTTAGCATTATTACCTCTTAGCATGAGTCCCTTTCCATAATGATCAGGGTTCTGCGTGTTCGTACACATTCGAGAGAGGGTGAGATTGGGGTTTCGTAGACGCAGACAAGAATTTCCATCAAATCAGAATGACTGTTTGGAACACAAAGGGAAATCTTTTTTTTTTTTTTTTTCTCTTTTTTCTTTGGACAGTTTAAATCGACTGTTTTGTCTCGGCCCCCTAAACTTCCCCACCCCCCCCACCCCACACACACACACACACACACACCCCATGGTGAAACAGTCTGAGTAGAAATTGTGCCTTATTTGTGTTCTTTTATATGTCTCAAAAAATCTGGACGTAAGACAGAAAGCAGGACGTAGAATCGCGGAGAGGGTCGCAGCAGGGGGGTAAAAAATCAGTAGAACATAAAAGCTAAAACTCGTCCCATTCTCTTGAGTGATGGCGTTTTAAAGCGCCATTCTTTCTCGAACGTTCAGACGACCTAAAGGCTCCAAACCTGAGAGTTTCCTCCCCTCCGTCCCCCTGTGCAACCCTGTACATAGACTTTACAAAATATTCAGTGTTACTGCCATGTTTATGTAGTTAATAGACTCTGTACTACTGTGTTGTATTGGCCATAAGTCTGTTTCATCACTCTCTCTCTCGCTCGTTCTCTCTCTCTCTCTCGCGCTCTCTCTCTCTCTCTCTCTCGCTCGCTCTCTCTCTCGTCTTGTTTTTCTCTGCTGGAGTTCTTTTTAAGTGTGAAAGAATTTTCAAAAATGAATTGTACAACAGTTTTGGGCAGGGCAAGGGTGTGGAGGTTTAAACTTTATTATTATTTTTTTTGGCTTTTTGGTGGGTTTGGGAAGGAGGGGAAGGGAAAAAGGAGAAAATGTGGATTCTGTAAATATGTGTATCATTTTATTGAAGCATGTGCAGCATAACCGTGAGCTAATGCTGTTTTGTTTTTTTCCCCACTTCACGTATTTAATTGTCAGGACTGTCTGTGTGAGAGCCTGCGTGTGGGGAGGACGATGAAGAGACATGCTGAAGCATAAACAAATAAACAGATTTGGATAATAAACGTCTCGGCGCCTTGTCTTGTGAATTCGGCGATGACGAAGTCCGGTTTGCCAGAATGGAGGCTTTTTTTTCTGTTTTGCTTTTGAACTGGAGTTACGAGGCTTGTGTAGCCGGGAAGTGAAGGAAGCTCGTACGTGTAAATCATCACACTCTCCTTAAACCATGTGGAGAAGTTCAGAAATCTCGAACCTTCTTGATTGTGGTTTCTGAAACTGTTGGATGGGAACTAAAGTGCATTAAGATGTTCACACGCAACACTGAGGAACTGAATCACCCGTTTAGTGGATCAGTGAGTCGGGCTGCGGTCACTGGTGTCCAGAAAGATGGAGGAGGATAGACAGAGTGGTGTCTGTAGGATTCAGGATTCTGTTACGGTACTGTGACCCAACACAGTATTGTGGTTATTGCACTGAACTGTGAAAAAGAAGAAAAAGCAGCAGGAATAATCAATAAAGCTGGCTCTGCAATACAGAACAAACGTCTGAGCTTCTAAAACTGCACCGGATCCCAGAGTGGGAGCGGCCCGTGCCCTCAAAAATAATCACATACATAAATAAGCGGGAACGTGGAAATGTGATTTTTAAAAAATAACTAATTAAAGCTAAATGAGATTAATGAATCCCAGTTTTGGTCATAAAGAGCTTCACTGATATTAATAACACCGATATAATTTAAGAAAAAATAGTTGATCAAGGTTATATATTTTTTTTATATATATGTCATTTAAAATATAATTTGTATTTAATCATATGACATTATAAAGTTTAAACACATGTAGGAGCAGTTACAGAATTCCAATCATCCAGTTTTTTTATTATTGTTATTAACGCCCAGCCGTCCTCAGATCTCGCGAGATTCTCGTGTGCAACTTTTGACCGTAGGCAGCACCGGAGCGAGTAAACAGCGCGCTCTGGGTTCGGGCTCCACCTGGCGGTGACTTCATAAAACTGCAGGCTGAGACTCGGCAGAGGAAACACGGCCGGCACTCCGAGGAGCTTCGGGCTCCTGACGCGCTCTGGGTGGAGACTTTAGCCTGATATGAGTCTGAAATAATCAATCTGGGGACTGTTTTATTAAAGCTCTGCAGCTGCTGGAGGACTCAGTGGTGCGCGGCAGTGTTCAGGTGAGTGCAGGTATGAGCGGCAGGGAGAAAACCTCTCAAATCCACCATCCGGATTTGTCCCTCCATCCTAACCTCGTGCACCAAGTTGTGGGGAAACAGTAGCAAGCCTTTAATGAACCTGTAATGTTTCAGGCACAGTGAAGGAGTGTGCAGCCTGGAGCAGCCTCTGCATGTTAATGTTTTTATGATGATGTTATTTCTGCCCTGCATTATTATAAAACAAAGGCAACAGTGTAAAGCTCTGTTGTATGAATCTTTCATTGGTTATGCAACTTGAGCCTGGCTGGTCTGTGTGCAGACTCATGCTTCCCCAAATGGTCTTATGTAACTGGTGCACACTGACCCCAAGTCACGTTTACAGCAAGAAACCCTTCTTTAATGGCAATCAATAAAACTGCTCTGCTTCAGGTTCGGAGAGTAAACAGGAGGATGTTTGTTAGGTTTTCTTCTTGTGACCATAGGTGTCAATCATGGCATCTAGACCACCACAGTTGGAGGGGTTTGGGAAGTTTTGCAAAAGAAAAAAACATGTGAAAATATATGCTGAAAGGAGAGGAGGGATCTCAGAAGGGTATGGGTTCAAATCCCAGGTAGTGTTTTTTTAGAACGGGTCAAATCAAGCAACCAATCATAGTTCATGTATAGAATTCATATTTTGGTCTAGTGTTTAAGGACGAGGCTCCGGGATCAGAAGGTCATGGGTTTGAATCCCGGACCAGTAGGTCGCCCTCAGGTTCCCTTGAGCAAGGTACTGTCCCCATAACAGAACCCTGGAGCTGGATATGTCTGCCCCCTGCTGGACGGTGTGTGTGTGTGTGTGTGTGTGTGTGTTAAATAGTGTTTGGTTGTGGTTCACTGTGTTTACAGTGACAAGTAGTCACTTTCGTTTCACTTTGCCCTGTATTTACAGTGTTTACACACACCCTCACACACACACGTATCAAACGCTGATCTGTCAGTGTGCTCTTATTGTTTCATCTCTTTGCCTTAATCTTGGGAAAGTGAAATCTGCAGGGAGTAAAGTGGACAGTTTTTGGTGTCCTGCTTGTCTGTATGAATGAAACTGAACATTTTGTCTGAGTCGTTCAGAGGGAATGAACGATGAGGCTGGGCATCATGCAGGTGAGGCAAAAGTGTGAATTATTTACCAGATTAGCAGTAATTTGGGGTCAGGATTGGCAGATTATTTACCAGATTAGCAGTAATTTGGGGTCGGGATTGGCAGATTATTTGCCAGATTAGCAGCAATTTGGGATCGGGATTGGCAGATTATTTACCAGATTATCAGTAATTTGGGGTCAGGATTGGCAGATTATTTGCCAGATTAGCAGTAATTTGGGGTCAGGATTGGCAGATTATTTGCCAGATTAGCAGTAATTTGCATCAACTGGAGTCAGGATTGTTCTTTTCTCAACGATTTCAGCAGGAAGGATTTCCCGCCATGGCCGAACATTTATCCCAGAGTGAACTGGATTATCCTTTCAAACTGCTGGAGTATTTCAACGGCTTCAGAGTGTCCAAGGTCAGACCGATTCCTGTTTGTATTTTTGTCTTCGTGCCAGTCATGAAGCTGAGGTTGGTTTCCTGTCTGACAGCGTGTAATTAGATGTTGCATTCCACCTTAAGTAGTGAATCTGCTGCATTCTGGCAGCTATTTCTGATTCAATCTTCTGCTCCACCTTAAGTGGAGAAGAAGTCATATTCAGGCATCTGAAGCTTCTATTTCAGCATTCCATTCCACCTTAAAAAGTGCAGCAGAAACATTCAACTCGGATCCGCCTTAAATGGTGCAGTAGTTACATTCAGGTGACTGAACCTTTTAATTGGATATACTGTGCTTAAATTCTGTGGCAGCTGCATTCTGACGTCATTAATTTCCTTTACTTTGAGTTTATTCCTCCTCTTTCTCCCCCTCAGGTGATTTTTTCTGCATGTGAACTGGGCGTGTTCGACCTGTTCCTGAACTCCCAGAAGCCCCTGAGCGCCGCCGACGTGTCCCGGGACATCGGCACCAGTGAGGATGGCATGGAGCGCCTCCTTGACGTGCTGGTGGGCATTGAGATCCTGGAGGTGGAGATTACAAAAGGAACAGGTGAGTTCAATGTGGGTGGAGCCAATATTCATGACAGGTGAGTTTACTGTGGGTGGAGCCAACTCTCAGACAGGTGAGTTTAATGTGGGTGGAGCCAATTTTCAAGAGAGTAGAGTTTACTGCGGGTGTAGCTTGTGCAGGACTATACAGGTGGAACTTCTGAAAGACTCAAGTGAGTTTACAGTGGGCGGAGCCAACAATGAAGGAAAATGTCTTGACTGTGTATAGTGGGTGGAGCTAAAGCTTGAAACAGGCGTGTACTAGAACATGTAAAGATCTCACATTGTTATTTCGGAAATGAAACAGGAAAATATCAAAGGTTTTTCACCTTTCTGTAACTCTTATTTAATTGTTTGCTGTTTTATTCTGTCATTCATGTCTCGTTTTAGTTAGTTATTTTCATTTTAGATCTGTCACTTTTTCTTGCTCTTCGACTTCGTTAACAATTCAAGAGTGCATCCTGGTTAAACAAAGAGAAGGACAACGCTGTGGTCCAGATCTTCTTGATTTAAGTGAATCTGAAAACAACGTTAATTCAGTGCAGCAGAGATTATAAAGTGTGTCTCTGGTCTTTCACAGCCCATTACAGCAGCACTGACGTTGCTAACCTGTACCTGGCCAAGTCCAGCCCTAAATCTCTTCATGACATGATCATCTACCAGTCTCAGACCATCTACCCTCTCTGGAACAACATGGTGGACGCGGTGAGGTGGGTTTCAATGATCTGTTCCTATAAAACTATTTACTGCTAACAGCGCCCCCCTGTGGAGAATTCCTAGCCTGTTAAATGTGTGTGAGTTAAAAGCAAAATTTTGTGCATCTAAAAATACAGCACTGAGGAAGTCTTGAGCCCCTCAGTTCTTCATTTTTGGACTTTGCATATTTCTGATCAGAAAGATCAGTTTTTTCAAAAGCTGTGAACAATATGTTGTGGTGTCAATGTTGTTTTTTTTATTCTTATTCATATTCCAGGGAAGGAAAGAACCAAAATGAAAAAACCTTCGGCCTCTCGTCAGAAGACATCTTCTCAGCGATATACAGGTGAGATGAGACTTCTTCTGCTCCTTATTCTGATCCTTTCAGAAAAATGTTTGGTCTTTTTCATGCCGTTTGAGCACTTTCACCCAGAATTTTGCTCCAAATTAAAATGAGCAGTTGTTCTTACTTTCACCGAATGTAAGAAAGACATTTACACTGTCGTCCTGGAGCTTTGTGCCAACCTGTCATCTGTAAACAGTTTCTTTACTTTTGCAGTTACTTTACCTACAACATCGTGCAAAAGTCTTGGGGCCCCCGTTTCTTCATCTTTCTCCTCCTGACTTTCTTGTATTTTAAATGTTGAAGAGCAGTTCTCCAGATCTTCCTGAAGGACAGTGTTGTTGTCTCTCATGTTCAGTCCAGTCTCTGTACCTGAGCGGTTCTCCAGATCTTCCTGAAGGACAGTGTTGTTGTCTCTCATGTTCAGTCCAGTCTCTGTACCTGAGATCATTACCTGTACCTTTGATTGTTTTTTGTTGGTTAATCCACACAGTGATCTACGTCTGAACCTTCAAGCAGAACAAAGCATCTAACTTAAGACATGAAGCAGTGAAGAACCAGGTGCAGATGATTCCAGATGATCAAGTGATTCCTTTACTGAATGCTGATTGGTCCACTGGTGTGCATGTGTGTGTGTGTGTGTTTTACCATTATCTCTTTTTGCATGTGTTGAGGTTTAAAACACTGTTGAATAATTTACTGGTTATTTTGATGACAATATCAGTCAGTTTCCTCCCTTTCAGTCATCACAGATTTGGGTGCTCACAGCGCCCCCTTGTGGAGAGTGTTCAGAC
This sequence comes from Hepsetus odoe, assembly GCA_017165825.1. NCBI lineage: Eukaryota > Metazoa > Chordata > Actinopteri > Characiformes > Hepsetidae > Hepsetus > Hepsetus odoe. Next base: position 919,911 of record CM029374.1, on the reverse strand, counting down.
TGCAGGGTATAAGAAGCGTTGTTTTATAATGACTTTTTATCTGATTGGTTACTGCTGATCTCAGAAGTTTATCAGACAGCAGAGGAAGCAGCAGGCGGATGTTGGTGTAAAGCAAATTATGGCTTGTTTAATTTAGTAACCTCAGCAAATATGGCTTTTCACTTGACTTTATTAAATACTTCCGCAAATGTTAGCACCCTTAAGTACCTGATCATCCCTGCAGGCAGATCTGTTATGGATTATTAGCTCAACAGATTTTGAGGCAATGCATGATCATCTTTGGGGGTATAAGCTTCCCTTCCAGTGCAAAAACTAAGAGTGAACTGTGCATGAGCTAAGCGTGGTGCTGGGCACATTAGATTGTTTTATCTTTAAACTAAGTTGACTGTTTGCTTGCCTTTGGGGGAAAAAGCCCAGAGTTATAATGAAACTGCCACAGTTGGAGGGTTTTTCTACACTGAGAAACCCCCGACAGTGGTGGTCGTGGAACCAATCAGGCGGAATGTTATTTGATTATCAACTGTGGTGATGTGATGGTTAGTGACACACTTTCTGGGTCGTGGAGTTCGTGCTCAGGAAACTGGGAGCTCAGATTTGAGTCATGCTGAAAGGCTGTCATCATTTGGGGAGTGTGTGTGTGTGTGTGTGTGTGTGTGTGGTTGTGTGAGAATAAGGGAGAGAGGTTGCCAGACAGGAAGACGGAGAAGGAGATTGTGTCTGCAGAGACGATGTGTGTTATTTTAGGAGTGTGAGTTTTTTTCTTGTGGGGTTGAGCATTGAGACAGAAAATTTGAGGTCATGGTCTCAACTGTGTGTGTGTGTGTGTGTGTGTGTGTGTGTGTGTGTGTGTGTGTGTGTGTGATGTGAAAGTCAGCTTTAGGAAGCACATTAGTGTTGGCAGTTGCTTTTTTGTGTGTTAAAAATCAATTTTTGATGCAGTTTTTCTTGCAGGTATAAGGAAAAAACTATTTCATAAAATATCTGCAAACGTGACCACATCCCGTCAAACTGTGTATTTAGATACCTGAGAAAAACGAATTTAAACACAAACATATACTCATAGCAGTTGAATCCCGTAATATAACCAGTCATCATAATAATGAAATTAATAACCCTCATCATCAGCAGTTCTGCTTGAACATTATTTTGCAGGAATGTGTTGGTTTGGTGGAAATCATCTTCATGTACTTTTCATAATCAGCAATGTTTTGGTCCATTAAGCCACCAATAAAGCTCCGAGGATCGGAGGTGGTCTAGTGTTTAGTGACGAGGCCCCAGGATCAGAAGATCATGGGTTCGAATCCCAGACCAGTAGGTTGCTCTGAGGTACCCTCGAGGTACCGTCCCCATCACTGCTCCCCAGACGCTTCCAGTAGCTGCCCCCTGCTGCACGGTGTGTGTAGGTGAAATGCAGAGGTGTAATTTTTTATATATAAAGAAAATAAAAGAATCGTCACTTTCACTTTTCATAAGCAAGCGGCCAATAGAATTAAATTCGAAATAAATAAAAAAAATCACCTGAAAAACGTACTTTTTCTAAAGTATATAAACTATATTGCATTGAATTTATGTATGGAAGGTTGTGGGTTCAAATCTTGCACATATAGGTTCCCCTGAAGTTCCCTTGATTAAGGGACCGTCCCCATCACTGCGCCCTGGGTACTGGATATGTCTGCCCTCTGCTGGACGGTGTGTGTTAAATACAGAGGATGTGTTTGGTTGTGGTTCACTGTGTGGGTGGCGGTGGTCTAGTGGTAGGGTACTTGCCTCTGGATCAAGAGGTCCCTGGTTCGAATCCCACCTCTAGCACTACCACCACTGGGTCCCTGAGCAAGACCCTTAACCCTGAGTTGCTTCAGGGGGACTGTCCCTGTAATTAGGACATGTAAGTCGCTCTGGATAAGAGAGTCAGCTAAATGCCGTAAATGTAAATGTGTTCACAATGACTAATAGTCACTTTCACTTTTTTAACTTTCACTTTCCTCATTTCTGAGAAATGTTACATTTCTGACAACCTGGTGCAAATACTTTAGGCCAAAATGCCCTCATGTGTTTAAGATGTGTATGTACTACTGAAGTGTTTGTGTGTGTGTGTGTGTGTGTGTCTCAGGTCAGAGGAAGAGATGCTGAAGTTCATGGGCTTGATGAACTCCACGTGGATCATTGATGGTCATGACATAGTAACGGCCTTCGACCTGTCCTGCTTCAGGTCCATAGTGGACGTTGGAGGTATGGGCTCACCTTCCTTTCATGCCACCATTATTACGAGTTCAAAGCAGAGCTTCCAGAAAGGACCAACATATCTGCACTGTCTTCACAATTTCACTTATCGTGACTCTGATGTCTCTAACTGATGAAATCAGCCGATCAATTTATTAGATTTATTTGCATTTTGTCTGATTGTGTGTGATTATGGTTTCTGTCTTTCAGTGAACAACTAAAGAGGAACCGTGAAGAATCTTAATAAATGGTATGATTGTTGAAGTTGAATTTGATGAACAGCTCCTCTTCTCGTTTGTAATCGCTCCCCAGGTTGTTCTGGAGCTTTGGCCCGTGAACTGGCTAAAGTCTACCCTGCTTCCACGGTTACGGTTCTGGACCTCCCTAAAGTGATCCAAATGGCCCAGAAGCACTTCAGTCAGAGCGACGACACCATCCAGTTTCAGGAAGGTCGGTGGAGTTCTGGTTCGACCTTCTTTGGGAACCAGATCTTCTCTAGACTAGAATGAGATCAAGAGTAAATAATATCAAATTTTAGGATTAAAATGAAAGCATTGTTGCTCGTCCTTCAGATTAATGCAGGTGGGTCTAAACTCTTCAACACATTAAGGGTGTGTGTGTGTGTGTGTGTGTGTGTAGGGGACTTTTTTGAAGAGGACCTCCCTGCTGCTGATCTGTATGTCCTTGCGAGGATCATCCATGACTGGAAGGAGGAGAAGTGTGTGACGCTGTTGAAGAAAATCCATGCAGCCTGTCCGGCAGGTGAGCACAGATGCTGAAGGAGACCTCTCTTCATCTCTCTTCTTTCTTCCTCTTCCTTTTTCTGTCTCCTTTTCTCACTCCCCATTCTATCTGCCCCTTCTGCCCCTTTTCTCTCCCTCTCCTTTTCCTCCCCTCTATTTCTCTCTCTCTCTCTTTCTCTTTTCACTTTCTTGCTTTTTCTCTTATTCTTTCCTTTCCTCTCTCTCACTCTCTCTCTTCAGGTGGAGGTGTTCTGCTGGTGGAAGCGTTGTTGTTTGAGAATCACAGAGGTCCAATCATGGCTCAGATCTTCTCTCTGAACATGCTGGTTCAGACGGAGGGGAAGGAACATCCTCCCTCGCGATACACACACCTGCTCAGCGCCGCCGGATTCAGAGACGTGCAGGTCTGCAGGACGGGCAAATCCTACGACGCCATTCTGGCTCTCAAATGAGCTCATTCAGCGAGGATCGTTACTGGACATCTAGTGCACTGTCTGGGTCGAAGTCATGAGTCTGAGGCCTACATAGTGCACTACGTCTGGAGGAAAGAAGCACGCGTTCATTTAATATCGTTTAAGATTGAGATGTTGGTGTTTCTGTGCTGGACACCTGCGCTCTAGACTGACCTGCGAATTAGAAAAAGAAAAATATTCAATCCGTTATTTTACTCAATCAGTTGAGTAGCATTCTGTACCATGGAGCTCGTTTGAGTAACGAAACATTGTCTTTAAATTAGGTTTAGTAGGTGTTTCAGTAGAACAGTGAGTAAAAATGTTGGATGCTGGACCTTTAGAATGGGAGTCGGGCTCCTCCGGGTTTGGATTGGACGTGGACTTATAAACATAATCTCTCTTAAACCATTTCCACCCTACGGACCTTTCCGTGCATCAAAAAAGTCAAAATTACAGCGAGACAGTGATAAACGCAGGTCTAAATCGTCACACGCTCTCCACAGAGTCTCCATTTAACTCCAGTAGACTCGCTCATGTGGTTTCTGACACTTCACGACACACTTTTATCTCCTGGCCTGAAGCAGATCTCACCTGCACCGCACGCTGTCGTCTGTGTGACGAAGAAAAAAAACATGCAAATTCGATTTTTCCTCCTAAATCGAGGAAGAATATGATATAAAAATGTCGGTAGTGTCTGGAATCGTATCAATATAATATATAAACTCTGCACATGCAAATCATTTCACTCCCATGAAACCTCTGATCACCTGACCGTCCTGCTGTGTTTGAACCCTGACTGCAAGTGTTTGATGTTCTTGACATTTTGCATTTGAATATTTTTGAACCCGTGCATGCTGAGAGAAGAGTATTTCTCCATTACACACACACACACACACACACACACACACACACACACACACACACACTAAGCTGTACTTTGAAGATTTTCCAGTATTTACAGCGCAGCCCAGTTTGTGTGGTGATTAAAAGAAGCTCTAATGTCAGTGTTTGAGGAACTAAAGTAAACGTGAAATGTCTCTTTAAAACAGATCGTTTCTCCCGTTTTATCTCTTCACAAAGCCAAATGGCAAAATATCAAATTCCTCACAATCCTCAAACCTGAATGACTGTTGTTTTCTTTTTATGTATCCCTTCTTCCTCCAATATTTTGTAATAAAACAAAAAAGTTAATTGAGGAGCTCCTTAATTAAAGTCTCATTTTATGTGGCACTCTGGTGGCAGACGCGAGTTAAAGCATCAAGCGATCACACACCGCTGAGACAGTCCCCTGCTTTTCTGTGCATCTCCTGCTCCTGTAGAATTATAATCTTTTATTATTTTAATGAATAAAAAATGAAAAATGAAAAGATTGAATCTGCATTAGAAATGGTTATTCATTCATTCTCGGTTTATCGCCCTCTAGCGGCAGCGCAGGACAACGACAGGCCACATTTTCAGGCCACTGTTTTTTAAACTCTTCTGATCTTTTTTCGCATTAAAATATTTCGGGTTGGAGCAGCTGGACAGAATATACAGTTAAAAACAAATCTTTCATTTTCTGAACCAGATTACAGCTCGGATTTGTCTTTTTTTCTGTACTAAATGATCCTCGAGCCTCGTTGGCGCCCTCTGGTGGCCAATCAGCGGTAATGCAAGACAACACCTTTTCAGGCTCTCACTTTCCTCAAACCTAGGAAAAAATACCGAATGTTTTTGTAAACATATAAATAAACAGAAAATACCTATCAAAACTAAACCACACCTAGACAATCCTCAGCTGAGAAGGGTCGAGTAAACATCTGTCTGCAGTAAACATCAGAATCTATAGTCGCGTGTTCTCCGGGAATGTTTACTTTGTTGCTCGTCAGTTAAAAAAAAAAAAAAAAAAAAGATAAGAAAAATCCACCCCAGGATTTCGCACCAACCGCCTGTTTTTCGGGATGAACTCCAGCCACCAGCAGGGGGTGCCGGTGCAGCATGAACAAAACCCCGGAGAGGATCTGGATTTTTCCATCCGTGTCGCCCTCCGGTGGAGGTTCGTGGTATTGCAGGCAGCAGCGAGTCCGCACATACGTACGTAACTTGTGTGCGCGCGCGCGTGTGTGGCGTGTGTTGGTGTGTTTAGCGTGTGTATGAGCGTGGCGGGGAGGCGTCAATCCGCCACCCGAACTCAAACTGTAAGCAGCACCGTCGGGACACGCAGAGAGCGCCAGCGCCGCGGCCGCGCAGGTACCGAGCCGCCCTTCCTCCCCTCGCCGCGCTCGGCTGCAGGGAGCCCGGGCAGCGCGGCGCCCAGCTCCCCTCCGCGCTCGGCCGCCGCGGGGCTGGAGAGGAAGGGGGGGTTTTAGGGGAGATTTTTGAGTCGAAGCGCCTGTAAATGCAGTACGTCATAAATATGGCGCCAAAAGATTAAGTTTAGGGGGAAATTAAAGGGCGAGAGGAAGAATTTTTAGCCCTTTTTTTCGGGCGGGATTCCTCCGCGCCCCGCCGGGAACTTTGCCGAGTTTTCTCCGCAGTGTTTCCGTGGAGTTTTATTAGCGCGGCTGTTTACCTCACAACACAGAGAGAGCACTCGAGGTATTTACACCTCGCAGCACTTTTATTACACGTTGTTAACAGCACAGAAGCGCTCCGTTCACATTAAAACCTCTCCGGGACACGCTTTTTCTCCAGAATCGGCTCTTTATGTTGTGGATTTGGGGATGAAAATGAAAACATCGGGCCGTTAGCGCACTTTCTGGACAGGCACTGGAGCGGACCACTCTGCCGTGTAGCGGGGGGGCGTGGCCTGTATGTGTGTTTGCGAGAGAGGGGGCTTTCTGTTTTTTTCCTTTTCCCCTGTTGAGCAGTTCTTCCACTGATGTAGTTTTATCCAGCGGATGTTTCTTTACTGCGTTTCTTGTGTAAACCGCTGTAATAAAACAGCGTCTGTTTGTTGTTTTTTTTTTTCCCCCTCCGTATTTCGGTTTGTTTTGGTTCCCGCCCTGGTGACGTCACATTTGATGGTTCTAGAGTTCGGTGTCATCCGGGTACCTGCGCCGAACGACGATCACGTGATCCGATCCAAATTCGTTCTTTTTGCTTTTTTTTTTTTTTCCCGCGAAGCCATTATGACGCGCGTGAGCGAAGCGCAAGGCGGTGAGAGGCGCGCGCAGGAGCCCTTTTAATGTCTCGCTGATATTTAGGTTTTGCCTCAAAACATAGAGTTTAAACACCTGTAGCAGATGTTTTTTTAGGGACGGTATAATAACTGATCATTCTGGCTGTATTTGCACATTTATTTTGTAAAAGTCTTACGTTTTCCAACAGAACTTCATTATTTACAGTATCTGCTTCCAATCTGATGTTCTTCATTAATACTGTATTTCCAAATAATCCTCACAACATCTGCACTCACATGAACTGGTATCTTGTTATTGTGAGCATTATTGTAGTTTTTTAGTAATTGTACAACACTATCATTATTGTTGCAAAACACAAAATCATAATTGCAATTGAATAAAAATGTAATCAACTTTAATTCTATATAAGCTTAATATTTATATTATACATATATAATATAAACATATATGGCATGTTTATATTATACATATAACACATTATACATTACAACTGCATTGTTTATATCCCCTTTGGTTTTATTGTTCACTAAATAGTCCTCTTATTAACAACAACAACAACAGTGCTGTTATTGCTATTATAACAGTGTTATTGTTAAAGCATGTTCTTGAAAAGACGTTCTTATTTTATTTACTTATTAACCAGGGTGATGGACAATATTTGGTCTATCGTCTGTGTAGTGGACAGTTCCAGTACTCATTGTTTTTATTGTTAGGTGTGGCATCACGTCATTATTATGGTGTAATTATTATTGATGTTATTATTATTGTTGTTATTATTAGTGTCGCTGTTCTAAACGGTCTGTTCAGTGGACCTTCTCTGAACCTGCTGGTGTTCGAGTCCGTCCGCTGCTGTACTTTGGCTCTGAAGTGAAACTGCTGTGTGCAGATTGGTGAAGCGTTGGGAGGCGGTGGCGGCGCTCACCATGAAGCGAAACCGAGTGCCCAGCACCAGCGAGGAGTCCGATAATGGAAGTAAGCACTTTTCTCAGTTTTTGTTTTCATCTTTCGTTTTTCTGTCTGTCCCGTCCCCACTCCCCTTTTCAGTTCGCTCTTCCTTTTCTCACCGTGTCATTAATGAACTTGGCAGAGAGAGTGGCTCTGCCTGCTGCTCCACGCGGCTTCTCAAACCCACGTGTTTACGTTCAGGACGGCTGCAGGGTGGGTGTGCGCAGGCAGGTGAGCAGGGGGCGGAGACGGACACACAGGTGGACAAAAGGGTCAGGCAGCGGCTCTGGAGGTTCACCGAGGTCGTCCCAGGTTAGGCAGAGGTCAAGGTCACTGTAGTGAGGATGTCTGCTGAGTTTAGTCTGGATGAGGGACTAAGATCGTGCATGTCCAGGGTGCTATTGGGCCCATTTGGTGCCTGTTTCTTGTATCTTAGTCACCTTAGTTTACTTAGTTACCTCTGATTTATCAGATTATCTGATTAAATGCTTTTTGGAACATAAGTCATTTTATTATCATTTAGCCATTTCTACCCCCTGTATGTGCTTTTGGACGTGCCGGACAGTGTAACTCTGTCCTGAGAACTCTTTTCATCGGAAACGTCATCGATTCGGATCGCTCTAAATCTTTCTAAATTAAATTCTCTGAAAAGTTGAATTCTTCTGTGAGCACCTCCTTTTTCGAACATGGACCTTTAAAGCAGCGCGAGTTTGTAAACGTGATTGTGAAACTGACTTTACTACCTGACAGACTGTCGCTCCACCGGGTTTGGAGATGAGTAGCTTTTAAACCCTTTTAAGGCTCCATAAAGTACAAGATGAGAGAAGTGTACACTCGTCGGTTCCAGGTGTTTATCCAGGTAGCTGACATTCAGATCTGAGCTGCAGTTTAAACGAGACTGACGACGGAAAGACCTCGTTAATAAACGCAGGACTGAAGTTGTCCTGACTTTGTGGGGGTGAACATTAAAACTGCATCTGCCTGATTGAGCTGCATTCATTCAGCAGTCTCTCTGTGTCTCTCTCACTTTCTCTCTCTCTCTCTCTCTCTCTCTCTCTCTGTTTATTTCTCTGTCTCTCTCTCTCTCTCCCTCCCGTTCTGTCGTCTAGGTAACTGCACGTCGTGGTCTCAGATGTCAAACTCTCACAGGAGACGAGATGGAAAGAGACCCTCGGAGGTACCGCCCCCTCCACACCCTCTCAGCCAGTCAAATCCGTTCACACTCATTTTCTTTCCTTGTGTGATCGCATGTTACTTCTCACACATGTACACTAACATTTCTGTTAATAAAGTTCTACATACAAACACAAACTTTATAGCAGAAGGGCATCAAACATTTTGTTACCTTCTGACCCGTTTCTGAGCATGTAGCGCTCCCCCTGTGAGGCTTTGATTCCAAACACACGAGTCACGCTGCTGGTTTAGTGTGAAACTGCTTAGCCGGTGTTCGGTTTGTTGGTCAGGTGTAATTTTTAGCTGTTTTTCTCCCTCCTTCTACACCAACAGGTGTTCAGGACGGATCTGATCACCGCGATGAAGCTGCATGATTCGTACCAGCTGAATCCGGAGGATTATTATGTGCTTTCTGACCCCTGGAGACAGGAGTGGGAGAAGGGGGTTCAGGTTCCTGTGAGCCCACACTCCATTCCCAGACCCACAGTCCGGTAGGCCAGAGCAGATATCATTAAAGCGACCTTTATCTCTTTGATATGCTCGGCTGTGTGGTTTCTGATGCGTTGTGAACTCTTAACGTTTTATTTTTCTTAAAATGGATTCAGTTCATTTTTTCCTCACCAATCTAAACAGCACAAATCATCACTGAATTCACTGGATATTGTTAATGATACGCCTGTCTGCATAACGTCCCACAGCTGACGGGCTATCCCAGAGCCAAAACCAAGCCATGAGGTCATAAGAATTGTCCATAGAGACAGGCCTAGTGTTCAGGGACGAAGGTTCTGGATCTGAAGGTCGTGGGTTCAGATCCTGAAACAGTAGGTTGCCCTGAGGTACTCGTCAGTGCTCCCCGGGAGCTGGATATGTTTGCCCCCTGCTGGACGGCGTGTGTGTGTGTGTTTGTGTGTGTGTTAAATTCGGAGGATGTGTTTGGTTCACAAAGTTTCTATTAGAACTGGTCTCTGAGTGAACCTTAAAGTGGTTTATGATGGACGATTCTCTCTCTCTCTCTCTCTCTCTCTCTCTCTCTCTCTCTCTCACACACTCACAGTGTGGTGGCAGAGAAATCCTCCGCCTTGTTGTTCACCAGGCCGAAGAAGCTGATTCGCTCGTGGGGCGCCGAGGCGTCTGCGCTGGGGTACGTGGGCATCGGGACGCTTTCAGAGGGGATGTGTCGTTACGACCTGAACGAAGAAGACGTGGCCTGGCTAGAAGTAGCCAACAAAGAGTTCAGCGCCATGGGTGAGTCCCAGCCTCCAGAAGTCCAGGATCGTGAATCGATTCACTCTTTTGTAAGATTCCTAAATTAGACGGCCAACTTTGTTCTTAGTTTTATTTTGAGCGCAATCAAGTTATTAAATGATAAACACTTAATTACTAGAATGACTTACAAAGGCTCTCTGTATTAAAGATAATAATCATTTTAACACTTTAACTACATTTGATATGAATGTCCTTCTGAATATTTATTCTAGAACTGAATTATGTTCTACTCATTTGAAAGCTCAGGCTGTTAAATATTAAACGTCATGTGACTCGATTCTGAATATGTTTTAAAATTCTGAGCGCCGGTAATTACGGGCGCATTCGTTCGTTTTGTATTAAACTAAAATAATTTCATAACCAGCAGCTCTGCCCTCCATTCTGGACACTTTGGACAAGTATGCACGTCAAGTTTTATATATTTGGGAACACGGTGTTGTTAAAGGTCAGGTGTGTTTGTGTGTCTCAGGTATGCAGCTGCTGGATGAGAACACCATGGAGAGGGTCATGGAAGAGTTTGAGCGCCGTTGCTACGACAACATGAGTCACGCCATGGAGACGGAGGAGGGGCTCGGGATTGAGTATGACGAGGACGTGGTGTGTGACGTCTGTCAGTCACCTGATGGCGAAGACGGCAACGAAATGGTGTTCTGTGACAAGTGCAACATTTGTGTTCATCAGGTGTGTGTGTCACGCAGAGAGAGAGGCTATAAACTATTTGGCGTGTGTGTGTGTGTGTGTCAGTCACTGTGGACGGGTTTAAAACTAGAGGATAATAAAACAGAAATCCTCCCTGCAGGCGTGTTACGGCATCCTGAAGGTTCCAGACGGCAGCTGGCTGTGTCGGACGTGTGCGTTGGGCATCTCGCCGAAGTGCCAGCTGTGCCCAAAGAAAGGCGGAGCCATGAAACCCACCCGCAGCGGCAGCAAGTGGGTCCACGTCAGCTGCGCCCTGTGGATTCCAGAGGTATTTTTACTGTATATCAATATTACACCCTCTTTTGTCCAAACTCTGCAGTTCACCTTTTTAGAAGAACAAAAAGCCCATTTCCTGTCTGTCAGACTGTTTGATCTTTATTAGATTGAGGATTCAATGAAAGAAAGGGGAAAAAATGCTGCAAAGTGTCTAAAGATACAAGGTTCCAGGTAAAGGGGTTCCACCCACTTAGCGTTCAGCTTCAGCAGTAAATGAATCCCCTGATCATCTGGAATCATCTGCTCCTGGTTCTTCACTGCTTCATGTCTTAAGTGAGACGCTTTGTTCTGCTGGAAGGTTCAGACGTAGATCACTGTGTGGATTAACCAACACAGAACTATCAAACTGCTCAGGTACAGAGACTGGACTGAACATGAGAGACAACAACACTGTCCTTCAGGAAGATCTGGAGAACTGTTCCTTACAGAACATAAGAAATGTATATGAAGAAATGGCTGAAGACCTTTGCACAGCACCGCAGTGAATAATACACTATAATACACTTTTTCTCTCTGTCTGTTTTTTAGGTGAGCATCGGTAACCCAGAGAAGATGGAGCCAATCACAAGTGTGTCTCAGATCCCAAATAACAGATGGGCTCTGATCTGCTGTCTGTGTAAAGAGAAGACAGGAGCCTGCATACAGGTCACTTTCTTATAATAAAAAAAAATAATTCTAATCAAAAATAAGTTTCTTTTCAGAATTGTCAATTTGAAAAGTTTCCTTAGTCAGTGTAGTATTGACGTTGTATATTTAAACATCTTCCTGCTCTCCTGTCTCTGTCTACATCTCTTCCATTCTTCTCCATCCTCTTTTCTCAGTGTTCTGCTAAAAGCTGCCGCGTTGCGTTCCATGTGACCTGCGGCCTGCAGTTCGGTCTGAAGATGAACACCATCCTGACGGACGACGATGAGGTCAAGTTCAAATCCTTCTGCCCCCCTCACTCAGGCATGGATTGGCCTGACGGCTACATGGGAGCGAATGAAGACGGCGCCCTGGGGGGCAGTGGACGAGTGACGGACTCGCACGGGACGCACCTCAGCGAGCGGAAGCTCCGTGTCCAGCAACTGGAGGATGAGTTTTACCGTTTTGTGGCCCCTGACGACGTCGCCAAGCACCTCCGGCTGCCGCTCGAGGCAGTGGACTTCCTGTTCCAGTACTGGAAGCTGAAGCGGAAGGCCAGCTTCAACCAGCCGCTCATCACCCCCAAGAGAGAGGAGGAGGAGAGCCTGGCACGGCGGGAACAGGAAGTGCTGCTCCGGCGGCTCCGCCTCTTCACGCACCTGCGCCAAGACCTGGAGAGGGTAGGTACTCCCCAAGCCACGCCCCCTTCCATGAGTGCTGAAGCAGAGGGGTCGGCTCTTCAGAAAGAAGCCCAGCCCAAGAAGCAGGGACACCGTCAGAGTCAGAGACAGAAGAAAGGTCAAGGCAGTGAGAGAGGCGGGTAAAGCCTCGCCTCCGTTCAAGATTATCTCAAATAAACACAAACGTGCAGAATGCAGGAGCATGGCTGCTCTTTTATTGGTTAATCAAGTTGATTAGAGATTATCGAACAGCCCCGTGAGGTTTGAGTCCGCGGGATGGTTTTACGTTCAGGCATCAAAACATTTTTACCGGCTTCGTTTGAGGAGGAAGCTGCCGATTAAATCTCACTTAATACACAAACTTCTCCCTCAGCCCCCCCCACCACCACCACATCACTGGTCAGTTTCTGCTGACCGGACTTTACAGGAACATTCGGCAGCGCTTACATCCTTTTATTCATTGTTCAATCTTCACTCCTCTCTTCAGGAGTCTCGAAATGACAGAAGAAATCAACAGTCCTGCACAAATGTTTGGCTTCACCTGTTCAAATCACATCATCCTTTAATTTCCTGTTAAAAAAAAGAAAAACTAAGGAATCAAAAGTTATTAACGTACAATTAGTGATTAACAATTTGGGGAAACAATCGTCATTTTGTGCAGTTTCATTGTAATTAATCTCTTAAATTTATTTTATTTTTTTATCACTGATGCCTTTCTTGCTGGTTTTTTCTTGAGGTTCGAGTTCTAAATGTAATGTGACACAGTCATTTCACAAGCTCTGCATTATTAGAGGGAGACGGAGGGGGGGAGGGGGAGAGAGAGAGGGAGGGAGAGAGGGAGAAGTTGCACAAAATGTCACAATAAATGGCAGCTGTCATTAATTATTTAAAAGGTTTAATTGACCAGGCACCAGTGTCTGCTCTCTCTTTAGAGGCTGATTCTGCGAGGACTGTCCAGGTTCTGGTTCTCTGTGTTGCTTTTAGGATGTTTCACAGAAGTTCAGTATTGTGAGATGATTGCATTCATTTCAGATCTGCTTTTTGACTTCTGAGCAACGCTGGTCCCTGTTTTATCAGCTTCAGGACTTTTCACGTGTGAAAAGCTCTAAAGGATTCATTTTCAGGCGTAAACCTGTGTTGAGTGGGCTGGTGGGGATCTGTATCGGAACGGAAGCCATCCTGCTCCTGGAGAACCCCTTTGATTAAGAGCTCAGTGGAAAGGGGGATCTTCAGCAGTGGACGTGACTTGTGCGGTGGAAATGTACGAGGACGATTTAAATTGTGTGTGTGTTCATGGACACAGGTGCGGAACCTGACCTACATGGTGACCCGGCGGGAGAAGATCAAGCGGTCTGTGTGTCGAGTGCAGGAGCAGATATTTCATCATCACGTCAGGCTGCTGGAGCAGGGAAGACTCTCTGGTGAGACCAAAGCTTCAAGCAGCAAATCCTGCCATCAGACATGTCAGGTGACTTCGTCACCCGTCGGCAAGGGGACGAACGGGGCGCTAAAACGTTAATAATGCACTAATAATGCAAGTTTATAGGATCATGTTTTTCTTTTGTTTATTTGTTTTTTTTTTTGTATTTAAAGCTTAAATCAAGTCTTCCCAGTTTTGTTTTTTCTTAATTTTTCTGTCTGTCTGTTCAGGAATCTCTTCGACCAGGCGATTAGAAGAGGCCATGTTCTACTTCCGGGCGGCGTCCACATCTCCTCAGCCCCTTAGAGGTCACACGGCCCAGAACAGCGCTCCAGAACACTCGCACAGAAAAGGCGTCCTGCGTCACTGCGCCTCCAAGCGAGGCCACGGTGAAGGGGAGGAGTTGGAGAAAGTGGCCAGGCTGGAGGCCTCAATCTTGGGGAAGCTGTCCAGCCATGAAGGGGTTCTCGAGGCTGCAGGACAAGTGCAGGGGAGCGACGCATCAGACCCTGGCGTAGCAGTTTACTCGGGGAGCAGTGGGAGACATGGGGAAAATCCAAGGAATGAGACGGAGCGCAGGAGGAAGAAGAGGAACATGGTGTGGGCACAGCTGCCGGCGGAGAGAAAGCATAAATCGGGGTCCAGGGTCATAGAGGACATGAGAAACCACAGCGTTATGGAGGGGCTGGAGGAGGCTGAATCTGGAGGGAAAAGCTGTCCCATTACGCTGCAGTCCCGGTCAAATGGTTCTTTAAGGAGGGTGGGTTCTAGTCAGGGAAAGCTGCTGGGCAGCGGGACGTCAGCGCAGCATATTAAGAACTGGGGAAGCTTCCGGATCCCGAAACGGAGCGACAGGACAGCGGGAGGAGAACAGGAGGAAACAGAGGAGCAGGACTTCACCCATTCTCCTCCTGTCAGCTCTTTAGACATCAACCCCGCCCCCACAGCCACCTCTCCTCCAATCAGAACTCGGCTAAGGACAGGCGCGGAGAACCGAGGCTTCTCCCCGGAGGTGGACCACGGCCAAACGGAGCAGAAGAAGCGATGCCACACCCAGCGGCTTCGGAGCCACGATCCAATCACGCAGCGCTATGGGTCAGAAGTTTTACGGCGTGGCGTTCTCGCGTCGTAAACGGGGGGAAAAAATAGTCAAAACTGACACTTCCCAAGAAAACTTTATGTGAAGTTATGTGTCCACATTAAAAAAGTAATACTTGTGTAATCCAAATCAAAGCAGCACTTCGAGGAGCCACACGTAAGATTTCCTTTACGCTTTGCAAGAACTTTTAAGATCATCAAATCTTTGACCATGAGATAACACGTCGGCAACTTCACTTCCCAAAGACGTTAAAACCTTTTTGGCAACATGTAATGGTAGGTTTTATTATATATATATATATATATATATAAGCTAATAAAGGATAAACACACACTTATTTATGGTTTTCATCAACAGCAGAAATCAAAGGCTTAATCTCACATGTGGCTCCTTTTAGCGGACAGATATTTATTTTTCTATATCGTACGTTTCTTGATGCTGCTTCTTCCGTTTTTGTGCTTCATTTACATCCTGAGCTGTTTTTTTTCTCCCCTTTTTCTCTCGTTGCCCGTAGTGCACATGACAAGGTCTCAAAGGCTGATAAAAATCTGTAATCAGACAGTTTGATTAGTCTAAATTAGCTTTTGTTGCTTAAAGATATAAAAAAAAAAAAAAAAAAAAATCGTGTAAATGCGTCTTGCAATTGTAAATGTAGTCTTGAACGCTGGTTTGAAGAATCAAGTGAAGAAACTCACTGACGAGTACAATCGTAACTAGCACTTAATGGGGGGCGTCCGGTCCTGGGGACCCTAAAAACTGTAGGTTTCTCTTCTCGTTCAGCACATTCGGACGAACGAGTAGCGCGAACCGTGGATTTGGTGAAATTGCTGCATGGAAAAACGAGTGGCCTGCCGAACTAGACTCGGATTAGTTTGGACTTGTTCAGCACTTCATTACCGCCAATAATCTCAAAGTTTTCACCCCCCTCTTCCCTCCTGGCGGGTCGACTTATTCCATGATGTATCCCTGAAAATGTATTTATGAGTGTATTTATTTCCACGGTGGGTTTTTATGTCAAAAGACCATGGCGCTATTGGTCGCCATGGCGTCTTTCTCTCCTCAGGTAATTCTTTATTTTGTGTATTTTTCCTGTTACCCCTCCCCCCCTTTCTGAACCAAACACCAGCGACGCCCTGTTGATTGTGAACAAAATTCTACAACTGCTGGTAAATCCAGTCCTAAAAAAGGCTTCTGTGTCACAAGAAGTGGCCGATGTGTTGGAAAAAAAGTGTTGCGTCAAGAACATGTATGTTTTTGGGACAATAATGATGATGATATAATAATAATGATATGAGGATGCATTTATTTTAAAATAATCAAGGCTGATCAGGGGTCAGTTCACCGAAAGCTTTAAGTAATACCTTATTTGGAGGATGTTACATAACCTGCGCTGTGTCTTGAACAAGCGTGCAGGGTATACTACGTGTCCAAAAGTGTACGGACAGCCCTTCTGTTGTGTGTGTTCACACACTGCCTGTAGAAGCTCCAGGATGGGACACTGCACATTTTGTCCTCTGATCTGAATGGTCAGCTGATTAATAACCCTTTCCCGGGACGTCCCAGAGCAGGAAGATGCTGGAATGTGCCGAATGGTTGAAACACCGGGCTGGATTCTCTTTGGGAAGAGCTGGAGTGATGTTCGTGATCCCAGAACCAACCCATCACAGCAATTTTCTTTGCCAGAAAATTCGAGGCAAAGGTCGTACCCTGTTAATAGCACTCATTTAAAAATGTTGGGCCGTACGATGTAGCGCTGTTGAAATGACAGATGTTTATTTTCACTCTTTATCAGTGCAATTTGCATTTTGCCTGAACCGTTTCTTGAAGATTATCTTAAAACGATCCTCTCTCAACCTCTAGAATAATCATTTCAGGTCTAGAGAAACCCCCAGTTCACATTTATACCACTTTTTAACGCAGCCGAACTGAGCATCATGAATTAATTCCTTGTGCTGGAAGTTGAAATTGAGCAAAAATGGGTTCGATTTGGCGAGGAGTGGTCCCGACCCTTTTATTGGGCTTTGTAGTCCAGACTGTTTCTGTATGTGACTTAAGGAACTGATCCTGAATCAGCATCTTGCCAAAAACTTGGCCATGCAGCTGAAAACCGAGGAGCCTTTCCAGCTACCGAGAATCATGAACTTGGGATAAAATATCTTCAAAGTCGGCATAATCTTCAGCATCCCATTCGTGACTTCCATGTGACATGGACCCATATTGCACTAAGATAAAAAGACTGAGAAAAATGTGTATTGTGTACTGCAAATTACTAAAATCATGCAAATTATTTTGTTTTTTTGGGTTTTTTTTGTTTTTGAGAATGATTTCTCAGAGCCTGAAAGAACTTTAAGCTTCGCTACTTGTCAGAGTTGCCTTTGGTCAGTACAATATTAGAATGTTTGCACTTGGATGTTTTCCTTTTCTTTTCTTTTTGTTGTTTTTAGGCCTAATTGCAAGCAGACTTCGGTGTGTCCGAGTCAATCTTGTGCCTGTGTGGCTTCGGTAACATGTTGCACTAGAATAGAGCAAAGCAGCGCGGCTTGACTACGTTCTCTAAAAGTTATTTTTCACATACAAAGAGACCTTTTATATGAACAAGTGCTGCTGTATTTTTTTGTCATGCATCTATTTTGTGAATAAACCCCTTTGAGATTTAAACTGCTTCCTTCAAAGTGTTCCGTTCTGTCTTTTTCCTGATGGGGGCGCTGTAGTTCTGAGCCCAAAAGACCTGTTTCAAAAGCCCAGGCAAAAAAAAAAAAAAAGCCAATTAATGCCATTATTAGACTAAAAGAGGACTAAACTAAAAGTAATCACTCGTTTGGGTTTAATATTAAGTGTCCAGAGATACAAGAAGTCAGAAAGTGGAAATACGTGCAAAATTCAGATCTTAGTGGCACAATAATGTGCATCCTTTATTTTGGGGCTTATGGTTAAATTAATAAACTTGTTCACTCAGTCACATGTTATTGCAGTCTGAGGTTAAAATGAATTTATTACAATTCATTTTAAGTTGAAGAGGAATTCGTGATGGGAAATGAATAATTGTGGACAGTAAATTTGAAAAATAAGATTCATTTTAACTGTAAGGTAGTTCAAATAGTAAAACTTTTCACAATGAGATTTATTTCAACAAAAGTCGTTACAAAGGCGGTTTTAAATATTTTACTCGACGGACACTTTATGATCGTCTATGCAGGTTAATATCAGTTGTTTTATGCAGATGCCATGTTCACTACCCTAGTGTACAATTTTCTGCAAAACTTCATCAAATAGACATTCAAAACATCAAATAGACATTCAATGCATAAAACGATTCAATGAATACATGTGGCACGGTTTTATTTATACTTAAGTTAGTATTGATTCTCAAAAGGAATCAGGATTTTTTAATACATCAGTGTTTGTAAGTGTATATTTCAATCCTCCATCCCATAACCCAGAGTCAAGGCATTTCTGGAGTCACTAAGTAGCCTGAACTCTGGTTCCTACAGAGATCCTTCAGCGCCCCAAAGGATCTCTGTAAGCTGGATACAGACCGAAAGGTCCCGGTGGTGCCCTCAGCCCATAGTTGGCACAGCATGAGTGTTGGTGTTCAGTGTTTGCTCATCTGGCTGTGCTCACTTTGTTCATTCTGTAGTTTCTCATCACACTTCAGCTTCTTAATGGAGCTCATTTAAGTCGTTATGTGTTTTCCACCGAAGGTGTGTCATGTATTGTGACCACGGTCGAGCCGCTGGCCGTGCTGAACTGCTCCGATGGGTTCTGGTGCACATTTCCTAGGTCCATGTGCGGTAAGTGGAATCCGTTTTCTGAAGAAGCCACTGAATTGACAAAACTTCCCATGCCAGAGTCTGCTCTGATGTTCGACATCGCCAAGGTCCCATTTCTCATGGACATGTTTTTCCGTGGCTTACTGGAGCTCCCGCCAAGCATCCGCGCTGCTTGAGTTTTCCTGTCACACAAACACAGAAATATGCTTATTATACAAAAATATTGGGTTGGTATCCTCAAGGGGTGGTTGCCCTGAGGTACCCTTGAGTAAGGTAATGTCCCCATCACTGCCCCCCAGGTGCTGGATATGTCTGTCCCATGCTGGAAAGTGTGTGTGTGTGTGTGTGTGTGTGTGTGTGTGTGTGTGTGTGTGTGTGTGTGTGTGTGTGTGTCAAATACGAGGATGTATTTGGTTGTGGTTCACTGTGTCCACAAAGGGAGATAGTCACTTTCACTTTCACTTGTTTTATCTTTAAGAGTGCATTTACACAGTTTGTACCTTAAAGAACCAAAACTGTAGCAGCACAGTACCTTTTTTCAGACAGTGCAGCATAAAGCATTAAGTTTTGAATGACAAGAGGACAATTAGTAGAGAACATTAGTAGGAAGGATTATGAACATTAAGTTTCCATTGTCTATGTAACTTGAGGAAACAATTTTTGTGGAGCAAACTTTTTAGTTCACATGCAAGCTGTAGGAGTAGACCATGTCACAGTACATTATTCGGAATGTGGACTGACCTGTTGTATGTCTTCAGTGCGACGAGGAGAACTGTGAGGATGATTATGATGCCGATGACAATAATAGCAATTATGGCTCCTGAACCTGGAAGAGAGAGTTTAAAGCCTGTTGAAAATTACAGCCCAAGCTTATAATGCGTTCCATTTTTAGACACACAAAAGATATAATAATATAGATCATTCTGTTATAAATTGCGACAGTGGCATAATTTTTTGTGCAAAAAAACTGGTGTACTTATTGATGATGGATACAAATTGCATCATTTAGCAAAACTATTCACGTTTGAGCTTAAAAACCCAAATAATAACTGTGATCAATTTCTAAAGCATTTGTGTAGCCTTCAGTTTTCTGCTAGTTTAGCGTTTCAAAGTCCAGTGACAAGATAATGAAAATTAAGTGACAGTTGAAAGGTTTTGACCACACCTTTAACATATTGTATTTTTTCTTTATGTTAAATATATGTTGGGAAATGTTTTTTATAATTTTTTTAGTATGTAGTGTATATGTTCATGTATCAAAGCTTGTTTTGGTATTTTGTTTGTAATGTTTATCGTTGATTTTTATTATACATATTATTCCTACAAGTGTATGACAAATCTAAAGCTGAGTTTAAATCAAAGGTAGGAGAGATATTTAGGAGGTTAGGCTGAGGTAGGACGGTTTATCTCATAAATCAGCCTTCCTGCAATACTGTTTATCTATGTATCATAAATGCTTTTAGATTCTTGCAGAAGGTGTGACTAGTAACATGTTGCAACTAGGTGCAATAATTAACAATAAATGGATTGAGATGAAACAATTAATCACCTCTTGAACAGAAAATAAGCTGCAATTGGAGTATTTATTTTCTAGCAAATCTACACGTTATAGAAATGCTGAAAGACTAGTAAGTCTTCTTCTAAAAATACTATTTTTATAGTATTTTACATGTTTAGTGTCACACGAGTGAGAGTGACCTGGGTTTAGTGTTGTTCTCATGTTCATTTGATGTCAAATGTTTTTTGATAATGTGAGCAAAATACCTTGCATTCATATTATACTCATTATTCAACTTACTATAAAAACAAGCTTTTACGGGTATTGTGTATATAACAATACTGATGCATTAATGATGATGTGTTGTATTTTTAGCAGAATGTCCTACGGCAAAGCTCATGGACTGGATTGCTGAGCACATTCAATACTTATCATTCTCCAAAATCTGTTGTTTATCTACACTTTTCTTTTGTGCTTTGTTTTTTCATTAAAGTGACCTACAAGATACAAGATAAAAAAAAAAAGTTGTGAGAGTTGGCCTTTAAAAGCATAGATATCCTACAATGCAGGTTAAAACTATACAATCTAAACTATAAAGAAGATTAAAACAGCTATAAAAGTAACAAAACAAACACTTATGAGCTCCAATGCTTAATAACAATATCTTCAACTTTTTGAGGATGTACTCATTCTACTAAATTTGTTTTATTTTCAAAGTGTAATGATGATTATGTGAACATCAAACTAATGTATTTTAAAATATTTAATCTGAGTAAAGAGTTTTATGTGGAACATTTTAAAATGTGGCGTATTTTTTTCAGTCCCTATTTGTTAAAGTGACCCCAGTTTACAGGTGTATTTTCTGAGAGCAGTCCTCATTATGTTAACATGAAATCTGCTTTTTGAGAACACAAATCAATTAAATGTGCACATTATTGTACAAATATGAGTGTAAAGACCTCTTACATACTTACTCTGGATGAGGGTTTGCTGTGTGGATCTCGTGGTGGTGTTCTGCGATGCTGTAGTGAAGTGGCTCACTGGTTGAACTGTGGACGTTTGCATTTTCAGGAGCCTCCTGGACTGAGAAAATAAATGTTTTATTGCTTGAAATTTTAAGGTTAAAGTTAGAGCAAAACAAGAATCAGACATTAACAGTAGAATTTCTAAGGTATGAGTCTTAGAACAGCAGTGTAAAATAAAAAATGGAAATAAAGAGAGAAGGATCAAAAGAGATAATAAGAAAGTAGACTTAGAAGACTTTATATCAATCATTATTAATGTTAAACTCCACAAGGTCAGCTTTAATTTGAAAGATTAAGGTCACATAAAAAGGTTTATGTAGAGACTCAAAATGTAAATGATGTGAAAAAAAAGTGTGTGTGTGTGTGTGTGTGTGTGTGTGAGAGAGTGCAAGTCAGTGAGTTTTAGTTGCCTTCAAAAGAGAACACAATTTGCATACACACACTCTGTCAAGCCCACTAACACTAAGCATAGTCCTGGTGCCAAAACTTTCACACATGACCAGACAGACACACATGCCTTATGTCTTCGATGATCACCCAGCCCCACCACACACACACACACACACACACACACACACACACACACACACACACACACACACACACACACACACAGAAATACAAAGGCAAGATCTATTCTTCATCACAGATTATTTTAAAATCAACCTACAATCACAGTTGTTTTCCACTTTGCGAAGTGTGTGTTTGTGTGTGTGTTTGTTTGTGTGTCTGCTCTGCGATGGACTGTCGACCTGTCCAGGGTGTTTCCTTGCCTTTCGCCCTTTGAGAGCTGAGATAGGCTCCAGCACAACTGTGACCCTATTAGGGCAAGCGGCCCAGAAAATGAGTGGGAGAGGGAGTGAGAGTGTATTGACATTGGTATTGAGTTTTTGAGTCTTGGTGTTACTTGGTTTTGAATTGAAAAGAAGATCAGTGGTGTCCTCCACCTCCACTGTCCATTTAAGGAATGCAGAAGTAACTCGAACGATTTGTTCTATGTTAGTTTGGTCAGCAGGCAGCAGAACAGGCAGCAGGTAGAATAACAAACAGAACAAACAGTGGTAAAAAGGGCTGTAGGGTGAGACACAGGTCACTGGTCTAGACTCTGGTCTCTCTGTATCTGTCGATGCCATAAAAGCTCGACATGGTTCACTTTTCCTGCTCCATGTTTGAAAGGCAGTGACGCCCACTGAGGTTTACGGCCTTCGCTATCAGCTGAGCAGATGGACGCTGATGACTCCACTGTGAGTTGGTGTCTTTGCTTTTCCAGGACAAACGCAGTTTGAAGTTCTCATTGGTGGTTACGCTTGTATTGGCTTCACAGAAAGGAAGTTTCAGCCCATTCTAGATATCTTGTTGACTAGAGACGCAGTGAAAGTCACAGGGTGGTGGTGGTCTAGTGGTGGGTACTTGCCTATGGACCTATGGCTCAAGAGGTCCCAGCTTCTCGCACTACCTCCTTTGGGTTCCTGAGCAAGACCCTTAACCCTGAGTTGTTCCAGGGGTAAATGTCGCTCTGGATTAATGTAAATGTAAATGAAAGCACATTTCAGTCAGTTCTAGAGATGTGAACTGCATGTTTTTTGTCTAACCACTGTTCTAGATACATCGCTGTCTATAAATCTGTAATGAAATCAGGTTTCAATCTGTTCTAGACACATCCCTGATTATAAATCTGTAATGAAATCAGGTTTCAATCTGTTCTAGACACATCCCTGATTATAAATCTGTAATGTAGTCGGGTTTCAGTCTTTTCTAGACACATCCCTAATTATAAATCTGTAATGAAATCAGGTTTGAGTTACGCTCTAGACACATCACTGACTACAGACCTCTAGTATAAACAGGCTTCAGTCAATTCTACATACATCATGACTATGGAATCATAGTCGGAGCAGGTTTTAGTCCGTTCTAGATACTCTAGAATATAGAGATCTAATAAACTAGTGGTCAGTCATATCACTGCAGTCTTAGTGTATGCAGTTCTTGGTCAGTTCTAGATTCGTCACTGACTGTAAAGTAATGCAGTGGTCAGGACCTCCTAAAAGTTTTCCACTGAAGGATGACCTAGGACAGTGTCATGGCAACAAACTAGTCCCATCCATGGACCTGGGAACTTACAGATGCAGAAACCATAATACATCTGGAGTCCAGGCCTCGACAATATTAGGGATTTGGGTTCTATGTTGGATCAGTGTGTTAAAGCCGATTTACACAATAGAGACAGCAAATACGACTGAGTTGTGTTGTTTCTGCATCATTTATGTTATTCGGTAACACGCAGTACCTACATTTGCAAATTTATTCCACCAATTATGCAATGTGTGGTCGGCCGCCAGCGCGACCAGCAGCTCCTTTGTAGTGATAAGCTGGGATTGATGAGTAATATTTGACGAGTGCAGGGGAGACGGCCCTGCACAGGCCAGCTGACGTTTCCAATTACCTTTCAGGGACAATTAATTGCAAGTTAATGGATGGAATTCTGCGCACCTGCTCTGAGTGGCGCGGCACTAATGCGCTACATTAGATAACAAAAATCTGGAAGCGGGGCCTCCACGTGATCCCGGTGTTACGTGTTTTACACACTCATACACACACGCGCGCACACCCAAGCCCTGATTCAGGTGAACTGGAACACACCTTGCAATATCACAGCCTTCGTGACACCAAGTCTCGGTACAATCGTCTCTGTCTTTTGTGTGTCCTTGGCACGTAAGGTTCACTCAGGAAACCGTAGACATTTAGGTCATTTCACTGCAGATCTGTCTCCCTGGTGATCTGAATTAAGGAGTGAACAGGAAACCAAGGTAAAATGTATTTTTGCCAGAGATGAGAAGTAAAGTACTAAAACATTACAGGTATTTTCTCCTTCCATCTTCAGAACAGACTCCTTACATTTATACTCTGAGTACATTCCTGTACTTTTCACTTGTCCTGAGTAAAAATAATTGAATCAGAACTTCTATCAGTCATTTTTAACATAATAACCTTCATTTGTACTTAAAAAAGTAGTACTTTTGCCACCCCTGTTATTATTATCCCTTTGAGATATGAATAGGGCATTTCTTTCAGACTTAAATCAGTGTGTGTGCGTGTGTGTGTGGGAACCGTTGGCAATATTTGTTCTGTAAATGTCATTTTTTTTACAAATTACTGCCAATCTGTCTGACTTTTACTCCTTTCGTTCTATTGCACAAGCAGCAAACATGGTGAGTTCCCATTTGCGAGTAGCGGCCCACACACACACACACACATACACACACACACACACACACACACACACACACCTACGCACGCATGCTGTACAGAAGCGTTGATGTGGTCAATATTTAACCACGAAACAGCTACAGCACAGCGAAGGCATCGTAACATCACATTATCAGCCCATCTTTTACCCCAGTAACCTCAGACCCCCCCACCAACACCTGCATTTGCCCCCTGCTCAGACAAAGGCTCAATTCATCAGACCCCGGCGTAGAAATACCCCCACTGTTCTACCCAAAACACATACAGGAGGTTCTGGTCCACTGGACCTCACTGTTCTACCCAAAACACATACAGGAGATTCTGGTCCACTGGAACACACTGTTCACCCCAACACATTTATATCACAAATGGGAATCCCTCTGTCTCACAGGAACCATGTGATCTAACAGAGGAAAATGGCAAAAATAAATAATATATAACGTCTTTATGGCTTGCAGTTGAGATAAAGTAAATATTTGTATTGATTCCCAATCATAAGTAGACTGAGGGTGGCTGAGTAACCAAAAACACCAACAATCATAAGGGTTAACAAGACGATTTAGCTTCATAGAACATCACTAAATTCATCTAAAGTACTAATACACACTTTTTTCTATCAGTAAACACCTTTTTATTTTTCTTAAGGACAGAAATGTTTGTTTAAGTGATTTTTTTTTTCCTATTTGTGCTACATTTTCTGGCAATCTGGCCAGTTTGGTATAAACTGGAATTAACTACATGCAGAACTTCCATCCCCAAACTTTGCACAAACTTCACCCAGCATAACAAAACTTCCCAAAAGCAATCAAGCGAATAGTCTGAGTGACCATTTCCACCTGTTACAGATTCTCTCTTCTACAATCCAGAAAAAGGTTCTAAATTACCTTCTCACCCAGGCTTAAAAACCAGTCTTGCATCCATGCAGTGCAAAAACCTCACTTTATATTCATTATTTTATGACTATAATGGTGCAATATTGCAGAGCTTTTGATGTAAAGAGAGAAACATTCTCTCACTGCTGTTAAAGACCTTCTTCTTTGCAATATGTAATGTCTTGTTGTGGCTA
>CM029374.1:862888-894087 GCA_017165825.1 Hepsetus odoe | reverse complement strand
TAGAGATGGACTAACAGAGAGCAGACCTCACTGATCTAAACCACAGAGCATAACTCCTCAATAAACTACAGACCGTAACTCCTCACTGATCTAAACCACAGACTGTAACTCCTCAATAAAATACATACCGTAACTCCTCAATAAACTACAGACCGTAACTCCTCACTGATCTAAACTACAGACTGTAACTCAACAGTAAACTACAGAACGTTTTTCAAAGCTCCATGTGATCAAGGCCTTTAACCAGTAAGGAAATGTTCTCGTGTCTCCTCAGGACGGAAGGTGCAAGTTTAACAGTAACAGTGTCGTTGCTAAATGCAATGCAGTGACTTTGTCTTGTGACAGAGAGCTTGAGAAGACCTACGGAGAAAACAGTGGCCTCAAGTTTGGACCTGTTTGTCCATCCCGGCGCCCTCCATCGCAGCTTCACCCAACACTATAAGTCCATTGAAAACCATAAAAACCAGTCCTGTTCTTGTTTCCTTTTAAGACTAGAAATAAAACTAGAAGAATATTTCAGAGAGATTTGTGAAGTGTCATAATCACCTGGAAATCCAAGTCCCCTGCATGTTCTCTCTCACCACGACCATTACCCTCCTCTTTGTCCTTTCTCTTCTCCTCTTTCCTGGCAGCTCCATCTTCAGCATCCTTCTCCTGATAGACTCCTTGTCTCTCCTCTGGACACGTCCAAACCAACGTCATCTCCTCACTTTGTCTCCAAACCATTCAGCCTAAGGGCAGCGGTGGTCTAGTGGTTAGGGAGTTGCCCCGGATCGGAAGATTGTGGGTTCGATTCCCTCACCAGTAGGTTGCCCTGAGGTACCCTTGAGCGAGGTACCGTCCCGTCACTGCTCCCCAGGCGCTTTCAATAGCTGCCCCCTGCTGCATGGTGTTTGCATGGTGTTTGCATGGGTTACATGCAGAGGTCTCATTTCGTTGTGGTTCACTGTGTGTTATAGTTTGGATAGAAAAAAACTGTGCTGTGACCTCGCAATGACAACGGTTGTCACTTTCACTTTCACTGAGCTGTCCCCTAATATGCTCGTTCCTAATCCTGTCCATCCTCGTCCCTCCTAACGCAAAACTAAGAATCTTTAACTCTGACACCTCCAGCGCCACCTCCAGCTCGGTCATCATCAAGTCCCCATCCATTATAACATAGCTGGTCTGACTACCGTCTCCATCCCGTACAACATAGTTGGTCACTACTGTCCTGTAAACCTTCCCTTTTACTCTCGCTGGTCCCCATCTGTCACTCTTCTCCACCCATTCCAACCTGCCTGAACTCTCTTCTTCTCCTCTCTTCCACACTCGCCGTTACTCTGAACTGTCCACCCTGAGCATTTAAACTCCTCCCCCTTTATCTCCTCTACTCCCTCCATCCTCCTCCTCTCATTCCTCCCTTTCATTCACACTCATATTCTGTCTTTATTCTAATCCACTTTCATTCCTCCTCTTTTAGAGCAGATCTCCAATCTCTCCATGTTCTAAAATGTCTTCTTTGCACCTTGTTCCATGATGAACCAGGGTGCAGTAGCACCAAGCTAGATCATGCCATCCTGGTGTTAGTTATGGAGTTAAACACTCAAGAACTACTGGCTGGTCAAGAACAGGTAAAGGAACGTTCTACATTGGAAAGATGTTAACTCAAGAGAAACTGATTTTTTTAGTAAATACGAATATTTATGGTAGATGTTGAATTCTTAGTATTGGTAGACTTGTATACTATACTATTGTATCTGGTGAATAATTAATTCTCGTGCAAAATAATTCAGAGTTGTTGATGTTAATATTTAGGAGGCGCTGTACTCATGGTAGATTTTGTAGGATCTATAGTGGACACTACATCCTTTACTGGAGATACTAAATACAATTTTGTAACCGTTTGGAAAAAATGTGGAAATATACTTCAGCCAATTCCAAAGCCACATTATGAAGATAATTATTTAGAAGCAAATGGGGAAGAGATACAGACCAGGTAGAACAGGGCATAGTTGGATACAATACAAATAAAAAGTGGAGAAAGATGAAAGGAAATTCACTTTTAAGTAAATTGTGAATTGAATCATTTGTCTAAAAAAACAAGTAACAGGATTCGTGGTAGGATACTGCTTTATGGACCAAGAGGCCCTTTCACCACCATGTTCCTCAGCAAGACCCTCAACCCCAATTTGCTCCAGGCCAGACTGTCCCTGTAATTGGACACCAGATGTCTCACATTAACTTAATTCCTTTATTCTGCAGCTGGGGTACTGACTGGGGAGATAGAGGCTACATCAAAATGTCCAGGAACAAGAGGAACCAGTGTGGCATCGCCACAAGACCCACCTACCCTGTGGTTTAAAGGTATTTTTCATTACAAGGGTTCCAGTTCCCTAGTTCTAGAGTCGCCCAGCTTTGATCTTTTCTGAGATAATAAGAATCCTCCACTGCTCCAAGGTGTGCCTCAAGGCTCAGTACTGGGTGTCACAGTCTGTTGTGTGTGGTTCCGGTTTGGTACGACAGAGGGCGCTCTGTTCTGACTGAGCACACCTGGGCTCATGAAGACACAGGTGTGCTTCATTGGGGCTGCTATTTAAGCCCCAATGAGTCAGAACAGAGTACAGTTCATTTCAGGAGGCGAAGCCTAAATATAATGGTGGAGTTTTAGTTCCTGTTTTGGTCAAGACTGCAGTCCCCTGTGTCTCATTTTGGTCAGGACTGCAGTCCTTGTATCAGGGTTTTGTTTCTATGGACAATAAAGTTATGTTCTGGACCACGGGCTCTGTGGTGATGTCCGACTCGCACCCCACCACTATTACACTGGGTCCACGTATTGTTGTCGTTTAAATGTCACTTTCAGACTAAATTGCCTGTTTTTAAATTAACAGATTGACAGTAATGGGCTTGAAATGTTTAAAAACCCTTACGTTACATTAAACTCCGTCCCTTGAAGTTTCCTTTATTCTTAAAAATGTTACTTCAACAACATCCTGTCTTATCTCCAGACAAATCCTACAGAACGATGATCACTTGTGGTCATAACACTAGAAAATAATCACCAAACCTGTGACTACAAGATTAACAAACAAAAGAATTACACACAAACATTTCTATTTGTAAAAATTTAACTTTGGGTTAAAGTGAACCCATTTATAAATTTAACTTCCATGTTCAGTTTTACATTCCTTTTCTGAGAGTACTGTCACAGTCTGTCTAAGTTTTGGGTTTTGTGTGGTCACAGTGGGGCGCTCTCTGTGCTGACTGAGCACACCTGAGCTCATGAAGGGTGGTGGTGGTCTAGTGGTGGTACTTGTGTCTCTGTAGTCCTGTGGCTCAAGAGGTCCCAGGTTCAAATCCCACCTCTAGCACTACCACCACTGGGTCCCTGAGTGTCTCCAGGGCGACTATCCCTGTAATCAGGACATAGGTCGCTCTGGATAAGAGCATCTGCTAAATGCTGTAAATGTAAATGTAAATGTGTGCTTCATTGGGGCTGACTACTTAAGCCCCAATGAGTCAGAACAGAGCGCGGCTCATTCAATAGACAAAGCTTTAGGTTACGGGTGGTTTCTGTTTTGGTGTATCTGGTTTTGGTAGATATTTTTGAATAAGGTTATGTCTTGGATCATAACTGCGCAGAGGCGTCCCATTCCCAGTGCAAAGAAAGTACAGCGCCTTAAAAGTCATTCGTTTGTTAAAAATCAGCATTTTAATATTTTCCTAAGTACAGCAGGAAATAAAAATATATCATTCTTTTATAATAAAATGTTTTCAAATGTAATAATTTGGCTTTGCAGGTTGGAAAATAGCAGAATTACAGAAGAACATTCCAGAGGAAGGTACTTCCATCTGAGCTTTGCTTTTACATGCCTTTCTTTTCTGGCTTAAAGATCAAATAAAATTAAAACTTTTGGCATTCACAAAAACAATCCTCATTATTTAATTGAATGGTTACCTTGAAACTAAACCTGAAACATATACATATGGTAGCACTAAAGATACAATCAATTTCCTATTCTAGTGTATATTAGTGTAGGTGATGGTGGTCTAGAGGGTGGTACTTGTCTATGGACCTGTGGATCCGAGGTCCCAGGTTCCAAATCCCCTCACGGCACTACCACTGGGTCCTTGACAAGACCCTTAACCTGAGTGTCTCAGGGGACTGTCCCTGTAATCAGGACATGGAAGTCGCTCTGAATGAAGCGTCTGATAAATATTGTAAATGTAAATGTAACATCCTATTCCCAGTGTGTGTTGAGTGTATATTGAGTGTTTGTGTGTTTTATACACTGGCTCCTGTTCTTATTATTATCAGAGACAGACAGGTTTTATTGTAATTTCAGCCACATACACAGTACACAGTGAAACAAAATAACGTTCCTCCAGGACCCTGGTGCTACACATAAGACAACATAAGATCACGACATAAGACACAAGACAATTATATAATTATTTATAGCTGCCCACTGCTGCACGGTGTTTGCATGGGTTAAATGCAGAGGTCCAATTTTGTGGTTCACTGTGTGCTGTGCTGCGACCTCGCAATGACAAGGGTTGTCACTTTCACTTTCCCTTGCCCAAAGATAAGACAAACAGACAAAGAGAGACAGACAAGTGCAGACAACAGCAGACAAGACAATGAATAAGACAATTTTTAATCATCCGATGGATAGCTGCAGCACATGTTGTTGGTGTTGTGATGGAGCAGCAGTGTTTTGTGCTGTGCAAAAAATAAATAAATAAGTAATATGTAGTAAAGTATTGCAGTGGTAACGTGATTAAATCAGTTCATGAGTCTGATGTTCAGGGGAAGAAACTGTTTCTCATCCTGGAAGTGGAGGCCCGTATGCTGCGGAACCTTTTCCCGGATGGCAGGAGGGAGAAGAGAGTGTGGGATGGGTGAGAAGGATCATCCACAATGCTGGTTGCCTTGTGGATGTAGCGAGTGGTGAAGATGTTCTGAACAGAAGGCAGAGAGACCCCGATGTTCTTCTCAGCTGTTCTCATTACCTGTTGTAGGGACTTGAGGTCTGAGATGTTGCAGTTCCCATACCAGGCACGTGATGCAGCTGAGGATGCTCGCGATGATTCCCTTTAGAGATAGTGGATGCGGTGGTGGGAGGATGGGCTTTCCCTCCAGTCTGCGCGGGAAGTAGAGATGGGTCATCAGTGTGAACAGCAGTGGGCTGAGCACACAGCCCTGGGGGGCTCCTGTGCTCAGCGTGATGGTGTTGGAGGTGCTGCTACTGATCCTGACTGACTGAGTTCCCAATTCCTATTCTAGTATTTAGTGTTTATTGTGTTTATTGTGTTTATACACTAATATCTCCTATTCTAGTGTATATTAGTGTTTATACACTAATATCTCCTATTCTAGTGTATATTAGTGTTTATACACTAATATCTCCTATTCTAGTGTATATTAGTGTTAGTGTTTATTGTAGTGTTTATACCTTCTTATCTCTATTCTAGTGTATATTAGTGTTTATTGTGGTGTTTATACACTAATATCTCTATTCTAGTGTATATTGAGTGTTTATTGCTTGGTGTTTATACACTGTATCTCTATTCAGTGTATATTGAGTGTTTATTGTAGATGTTGTTTATACACTAATATCTCCTATTCTAGTGTATATTGATGTTTTATGCACTAATATCTCCTATTCTAAGTTATGTTAGTGTTTGTTGTTGAATTGTTTATACGCTGTGTCTCTATTCTAGCAGTGTATATTGGTGTTTGGCTGTAGTGTTTATACACTAATATCTCCTATTCTAGTGTATATTAGTGTTTATTGTAGTGTTTATGCACTAATATCTCCTATTCTAGTGTATGTTAGTGTTTATTGTGTTTATACGCTAATATCTCCTATTCTAGTGTATATTAGTGTTTGTGTAGTGTTTATACACTAATATCTCCTATTCTAGTGTATATTAGTGTTTATTGTAGTGTTTATACACTAATATCTCCCTATTCTAGTGTATATTAGTGTTTACATTGTAGTGATTATACACCTAATATCTCTTCTAGGTGTAAATTGAGTGTTTATTGTGTGTTTATACACTAATATCTCCTATTCTAGTGTATATTAGTGTTTATTGTGGTGTTTGTACACTAATATCTCCTATTCTAGTGTTTATTGTAGTGTTTATAAACTAATATCTCCTATTCTAGTGTATATTGTCACATGTGAGGTGTTTTGGGCACTCTAGAGGGCGCTCTCTATCACATATGAGGGGTTTGTCACGTATAAGGTGTTTCTGTCACATGTGAGGTGTTTTTAGGCACGCTAGGGCGCTCTGTTGGGAGCTGAGGAGTAGCTGGAGGAGCTAGAGCAAGCACTGGGAGCCCAGATTGAGGACCTCCGAGCAGGGCTGCCCCTGTGGCAGCCGGAGCGTTGCAAGCAGAGCGGTGAAATGCAGAGAGTCACCGTCACTGAGCTCTCGCGGTGCCTGGACCTGCTGGATCGCTCAAACGGCTGAAGGAGTGCGGTCGAGCGGAGAGGGCGGTACGGGCCGTTTAAAGGTGATGTCACTGGGGCGATTCCTGAGAAGAGAGCGTTAGCGTCCCTTTCTTTGGCTCCTGCTGCTCTCCACCGCCGCCAATGCGAAGTCGGTGAACCAGCCTCATACGCCACTCTGGCGCCCGCCCGTGGGACAGCACGTGCAGCCAACACAGCGATCGCCCCGCTGCAGAACAGCGCCCGCGCAGCAAGCGCCCAGCGCAGCAAACCCACCAGCAAGTCCATCGCGGAGGCGGTGCGTGCAGCAAACACAATTGGGTCGCCCGCGGGGCAACATCACGCAGCAACCACGCCGAATCCGTCTGCGGAGACAGCGCCCGTCGCCAGCAAACGCCCTGGCGGTCGTCCAGCGGAGAACAGTGCCGTCACCCAGCAAACACGAAAGCCCAGTCCGTCCGTGGAGACAGTGCCGTGCAGCAAACACAGCGGTCCGTCCGTGGAGACAGTGCCGTGCAGCAAACACAGCGGTCCGTCCGCGGAGAACCAGTGCCGTGCAGCAAACACAGCGGTCCGTCCGGGGAGACAGCGCCGTGCAGCAAACACAGCGGTCCGTCCGCGGAGACGGTGCGTGCAGCAAACGCTGGTCGTCCGCGGGAACAGCGCCATACGGCAAACACAAAGCGTCGGCGGACCCGCCCTATGTGAAGCAGCGGAAAAATCCTAATGAGCTCAAAGAGAAAAAGGGCAAGAGGCCCGCACCTGGCACAGTACCCAACCCCAGCTCCTCAAACCCGTCTGCTGAGCAGAGGGCAACAGAGGAACCGTTTCAGGTAAGAGAATTGCTTAGAATCCAGGAATTTAGAACATGAACTGCAGGAATCTCAAGAGAGGTCTGGCTGTCTGTTCTGGGTGCAGAAAAGACAGAACAAACATTTCGTTTAGCAGCTCAGGAAATGGAGGCTGGAGTTCCTCTGGGGATCAAGAAATCGGTACACGAAGTCTGGATCTGGCCGCCTTGAAAACAAAGTGTAAAAAATTGGAGGAGGACAACGCCTCTCTTCAGGCTGTGACACACCAGCTGCAGGTGGCCACCAGTTTCAAATCACGTTCCCTTCAGGAGAACTAGCTACAGTAAATGGGGGAACTTCAGGAAAAAACAGGCTAGGTACCTGGGCGTGAAAGTCTGTAGGAGCTCGGTGAACAGATACTGTGGCTAACCGAAAACTTGAGAGAGCACCCAGGAGGACTGGGGCTGAGTCGAAGGCTCAGACAGGCCAACCCTGAAGCACAGTGCACTTCGCAGACATTTCACCTACGAGAGGATCCAGATCAAACAGCAGAGGTGCTAACGAGGCTCAACCAACAGCTGGCGAAGCAAGACACTCTATTCTGCGATGCTCCAAACTCAATACCACCATGAAAGACTGAAACACTGCAGAAAGAGAAGCTCCACTCTGCGTTCTCAGCTTGAGGAAACCACAGGACTCTTGTCTCTTTGCCAGAATGACATAACCTTGGAAGGGAGAGGGTTTTGCTCAAGACAATGGTGAGCTTGGTAGAAGTCAGGGGACTCATGCAGGAGCTGGAAACGGGTGTGCAAGGCAACTATGCCACTCTGCAGGCAGAACTGGAAAAGGCCAGGAAGGGAAACAAGAAAACCCCACTGATTTGCAGAACTTTGTGTAATTTATACACTAATATCTCCTGTTTTAGTGTATAGTAGTGTTTATTGTGTTTATTCGTTAACATTACTGGCCAGTAGAGGGCGACAGAGAACAGCAGTATTCATAGACTTAAATACAGTACTAAGACTCAGGAAAATCTGGACAGTGTCCTTCTTTGCAATTCCTACTCATTTTGAAGATGCACTGGATAATTTAAGTTCTTCAAAAAATTCTTTTGATACTATCATTTTGAAAAACATTTTACCCCTTTAACTGAAAAATTAGATATTTTTTGTGTCTAGGATTCATTTTGGAGATATATTTGGAATTAAAATCATATTAAGGTGATGTAAGTTGGTAAAAATGTTCCTAAAGAGCCCGTTTGTCCCCAGAATTCTGTTTTGGGACGATGCCCTACGAGCGGAAGTAAAAAACACAAACAGAAGTGAACCGAGAGGGTGTCTGAGCTCAGGGATGCTGAGTCGTTTAAAGTGAAAGTAAAAGTGACGACCCTTTCATTGCGAGGTCACAGCACAGCACACATGAACCACAATGAAATTGGACCTCTGCATTTAACCCATGCACACCGTGCAGCAGTGGGCAGCTAACTGAAAGCGCCCGGGGAGCAGTGATGGGGACGGTACCTTGCTCAAGGGTACCTCAGGGCAACCTACTGGTGAGAATCGAACCACAATCTTCCGGCAGTGCAACTCCTCACCAGTTGCCTACAGTTTATCTGCCATTCCCAAATGACATTTCACCATCATGATGATTCACTCAGACAGGTATGCAGTCAGATCTGATCCTGACTCAGCCTCTGGTTCAGTGGTTGCCATAGCAATTTTCAGTCCAGTCCCTGTACCTGAGCAGTTCTCCAGATCTTCCTGAAGGACAGTGTTGTTGTCTCTCATTTCAGTCTGGTCTCTGTACCCTGAGCAGTTCTCCAGATCACCTGTAGGACAGTATTTATTTGTCTCTCACATTTTCAGTCCAGTCTCTGTACCTGAGCAGTTTCTAGAGACAGAGAAGCAGTGTGGGATCATCTCCACAGAGAACAGAGAACAAAATAAAAGCTTTAGGATGTCCTTCAAAAAGCCTGGAGAAGTGTTCCAGAGGTGTCCAGCTGTTTTTTGATTTCTCTGCTCAGACAAACCTGATTCACTTCAGCAGGGATAAAAAAAACATTCAAATGTGGATGACAGCAGGACGCTCCTGCATAACACTGTTCAAGTCTAGATCAGTAGTTAGCCAGCGGTTCTGCCAGCGGTTCTGTGCCTGTTCTGATTGTACACCTGTGCCTTGGGTGACAAGAGGGCCTCATCGGGGGTTGGCGTTATAGTGAATCAGAGCAGGCGCTGGTCACTCTGTGTGCTCACCTCTGTATGTATTTAACACCGTTATTTTCAGTCCTTTAGGAGTTCTGCTCCACGTCATCAGTTATTAAGTTCAGTAGCAGTTCTCAGCTCTGCATCGATGTCCAGCTCACAGCTACAGCATGACACTGCTGCTTGGTGGCCCAGGGGTGCTGGGAGGCCTTAGCTAGGCGGAAGTTGGAACATAGTTTTATTGTCTATATTTACAACAAAACCAAGAACTGCAGCCTAAACCAAGTTGGAATACCAAATACCAAAACCACCATTGCATGTAGTGCTTAGCCTATAATGAGCCGTGCTCTGTTCTGACTCATCTGGGCTTAAATAGTCAGCCCCAATGAGGCACACCTGTGCCTTCATGAGCTCAGGTGTGCTTCAGTCAGGGTTTCAGAGTAGAAAAGTAGTGACTACCCTTGTCATTGCGAGTCACGGCACAGCACATGAACCGCGAGGTGGACCTCTGCATTTTACCGCCTCAAACCAGCTGCAGCAATGGGCAGCTATTGAAATCCGGGAGCAGTGATGGGCGTGCTGCTCAAAGGTACCTCAGGGCAACCTGACCAGGAAGGGGTTTGAACCCCGATCCTCGATCATGCGGCTACGCCCTAACTGCTAGGCCACACTTTGCCCCTATAGTGCCCGAGCACACCTCACCACGTGACAGTTACACTGTTTGATGTTGAATCACAAGAATATTCCCCTTTCAGTTATTAATCCTGGCATTTGTTATCGGTATGATACTAGTGTTTCATCAAAATGCACGTTAAGCCCCATCTTCCAAAGTTTCATGTTCCACATATAAAACCACCTTAAACACAGAACACATGGTTAATATTTCTGCCTTACGTTTATAACATCAGAAAAACTACGACCACCTGGTGGAGTGTTTGGTGCTGAAATCGTTTGATAAAGCGAGTTAAGAGAAAGCTCCTGGCTGAGTCGTCGTAGCTGTGATTTAATAGCCTGTCCTGGAAGAGAACACATGGGGATCATGGACACTTTTCCCAGAGAGACAACAGAGCAGGAGAAAAGGAGGAGTTGTCTGAGTTCATATTCCACTCTGTCACTTTTGAAAGGAAGTGAAGGTGCCATAAAAGAATAGAATTGAATATGATAGAATAACCATCATTTATTTTGCCACAAAAGAGAAATTCAGGTGTTACAGGGCTCTTTAACAAGAAAGAAAGTATCTAAAAAAATCTCTAAAAAATGTAAAAAACGAGGAAAAACATCCATAGACAAGAGCTATTTATACATATACTGTCACATGTGGGGTGTTTTGGGCACGCTAGAGGGCGCTCTGCTCTGACTGACCACGCCTGAGCCTAAGCAGGCACAGGTGTGCCTCATTGGGGCAGACTATTTTAAGCCCGATGGTGGAAACAGGCGTGCTGTTAGATAAGCCCAAGCCTATGTGTAAGGAGTCAGTTTCTGGTTTTTGGTTTGGGTTTGTGGATAACTGGTTTTTAGGCTGCAGTTCTCTCCTGTTCTCGGAGTTCTGCTTCCCGAACTGCAGCCCCTTGTGTCTTTGTATTTGTGAACTGTGAATTCAATGAAGCAGTGCTCCAGCTCCCTGGCTCCACACTGTTGTCCTTCTGGTGCCCGCTCCCTGCGTTACAGAGGCCTGAAACCGCCAAAACCGGGGCGTCAGGAGCCTTGAGAGTTGGTGTGCAGGAGTGCACGAGCGGGCCCTGGGAGCCATGGTTGAGGACCTCCGAGCAGCGCTGCCATTGCGGCAGCTGGGGTGTGCGAGCAGAGCGGTGGAGCACCGAGAGTCACCGCCACTGAGCTCTCGCGACGCCTGAACCTGCTGAGT
Organism: Hepsetus odoe; assembly: GCA_017165825.1. NCBI lineage: Eukaryota > Metazoa > Chordata > Actinopteri > Characiformes > Hepsetidae > Hepsetus > Hepsetus odoe. Next base: position 882,791 of record CM029374.1, on the reverse strand, counting down.
CGCTCAATCGCTTCGCTCCTCTCTGGAGCCAAAGAGCGGCTGGAGAATGCGGCGAGCGGAGAAAGCCATTACTAGCCGTCATGGAGGTAATGTTATTGGGTCGAACCCTCGCGGAAGGGGTTTCGTTTGCGCCCCTTTCTTTACCCCTTTCTTTTCCGGCTCCCGCTCTCCACCAACCACAATGCTGGGTGTCGGTGGAACCCGCCTCCTTCACCAATCACAGCGATCCCTTCGGCGGGAACTGGCGCTGTGCGCAATCACAGCGGTCTGTCGCGGGAGACCCGCCCTATGTGAAACGGTCAGAGGAAGGCGAAAAACCCCGCGAAAACAAAAGAAAAAGGCGATTCACCGAGGGAAGGAAGGCCGTTAGCGCCCACTTTCTTTTCGGCTCCCGCTCTCCACCAACCACAACACTGGGTATATTGGAGACCGCCTCCTTCACCACGTCACAGCGGTCTGTCGCAGCGACAGCGCTGTGCTCCAATCTGGCGATCGTCGCGGAGACCCACCTGTGACATGGTCATCAGTGAAACTCAGCGAAAACAAAGAAAAAGAGTGATTCCTTGAGGAAGAAACGTTCGCCCACTGCTTTTTCCGGCTCACTGCTCTCCACCAACCTAGCGCTGGGTGTCGGCCAGAAAACCGCCTGTTCACGATCGTGGTCCGTCCTGAGGAACAGCTGTGCACGGAGTCACCCAGCGGTCAGTCTGGAGACCCGCCCTATGTGAACACGGTCCAGAAGATGGCGAAAACCAAGCGAACGAAGAAAAAGGGGCGATTCTCGAGGAGAGGCTTGATTGCGCGCCCCTTTCTTTCGGCTCCTGCTCTCCACCAACCACAACACTGGAAATCCGGTGGAACCGCTGGTATTCGCAATCACAGCACCCATTCGCGAAGACAGCCTCTCCAATCACGCGCCCCATCAGCGAAGGTGGGTGCCTAACAAGGCTTTGGTGAGAATTCTCTCTACTGCCTTAGAGAATGTTATGGTAAAAGAGAATTCTCCCGGCTCAGAGGAGCCATTTCAGGCAGGGTGTGCTGCAAGAGTCAGGATTTAGAACCACGATCTACAGGAATCTCAGAAGGTCTGGCTGTCTGTTCTGGGCGCAGAAAGACAGAACAAAAACATGTTAGTTGAGCAGCTCCAGGAAATGGAGCGGGCTCCTCACCAAAGTCAGAAATCAGTACCATAGAAGTCTGGATCTGACACTTGAAAGCGAGAAGTGAGAAAAATTAGAGGAGGATACTTTGTACTCTCTTCAGGCAATGACACAGCAGCAGCTGCAGGTGATCACCAATCTCAAATCGTTCCCTTCAGGAGGAGCTAGCTTCAGTAAGGGGAACTTCAGGGCTTAGGCTGAGCACCTTGAATGTGAGGCAACCAGAGTGAGTAGCAACAACATAGTGGAAGAAGACACTTCCGGCATCCGGCCACCGGGGAGGTCGACCAAGAAGGCCCCTCGCGGCAGCGAGGTGGCATCACGGTCGACCCCAAACCCAACACCATGAATCAGTCCGCTGCACCGGGAGGAAAGTTCGGGCACAGAGGAAAATCCCGAACGCAGCAGGGCTGCAGTAACCCCTTCAGAGGCGCAGGTAAGGAAACACATAAACAGAAAGTACTACCTGAGGCTCCGATGGGTAGCCAAGACAGGGCTGCCGTCGTTCTACAAGCTACGAGAGCCTCTATGCCACAGGTGAATGCCTCAGTCTTGAATGACGGGGAAACGGAAAGACAAGAGGCTTTGGCTCAAGACAAGGTGAAGCGTCAGGAAGGAGCAGCAAACTCAGAGAAGACAGAGGTCTCAGATTTGAGATACAAGCTAGTGGTTTCCAAGGGACTGAGAGAACATGAACAGAAAAACCAGATCGTATGCCCGATAACAAGGAGAGTTGAGAATCCAACTGCTCAGGAGAAACTGGAGGCCAAAGTAGCCACTATGGAAGAGCGGTTGAATCAGAGCAGAGCAGAGCTGAGACAGGTGCATGACACAACCTTCGCTCTGCAGGCTGACCTGAGAGGGGCCGATTATGGGAGCCCAGCAAGCTCACCGAGCTAGAGAAACAAGAGTCAGAAAGTATGGAAGTAAAACTGGCAATCATCGAATCTCCAACTCACTTCCGACAACGGTATACTGGAACCCAGAGAGGGGAGGCAAAACAAACAACTGGAGCACAGTCCAGCGGAGAAACGGGTAACGATTTCAGAGAGGGAGCAGCTGCCTTCGGACCCCCTACCATCAGCTCACCCTCACAATTCAGCAAACCCAGAACAAGGTGACTCGTGGAGGGTCAGTAGAACCTCGCTGGTGGAACCAGGAGGCTGGGACACTGCGTCCTTTGGAGCCCCAGCGACCAGGAAGTGCGACCAAAGAAAGGAAAGGCAAAAAGACATCAGCAATAATCAGTGCAAGGAAGTGAACGAGGGCTTCGGCACTGTAGATTCGGGGATGAGAGACGTGAGAAACAAGGCTGACAGGGGTTGGAAGCAGAGTTTGGACTCGTTGAGAAAGACTTCCTCTTTGAACCCTGTAACGTCTCTGTTAGCTCTCTTTCAGGTTCAGTCAAGTCCCGGTGTTCCACGGAGTCAGGCGATGCCTCCAGGGACTTCAGAACCGAGTTCAGGCACCAGTCAAGGGTGGAGTGGAACTGCAGGATTCCCCTCCCACCACCACCAGCTGCCTGACATGACTGGTGAAGGTCATTTTGTGTTTTTTTTTTTTTTTTTTTTGTGGACCTGACCGTATATCCCAACAAAGGACTTTTGTTTCTGTGAAGTTTTGTTGTTGTTGGCCTCCCCCCCGAGGTTCGGCCGTCTTGGCGCCGGGAGCAACGCCTTTGGGGTTCTGTCATGTGAGGGTGTTGTGGAGCGCGCTAGAGGCGCTCTGCTCTGACTGGTGAAGCGAGCCCAAAGCAGGCACAGGTGGTATCGGTAGGGCTGACTATTTAAGCCCCGATGGAATTTCAGACGGCGTGGCTCGATAGATGGACTAAGCCTATGTGTAAGGGTGGTTCTGGTTTTGGTTTGGTTTTGTGGATAACTTGGTTTAGGCTGCAGTTCTCCTATTCTCAGCCACACTGGCGTCCTTCTAGTACCCCGTCACCGTTACAGATACATATTTACATGGCAATTGACAAAGAAATAAAGAATATAAAGACAGGAAAGATAACCATATACACAGTCAGTATATAATAATAATAGTAAATAATAATAAATAATGTAAGTGTAATAATAATAACAATAATAACAACAACATCAATAATAATAATAATAATAATATCATAATATATGAATCGGTATCTTCAGTATGTAATGCTATGTTGAGTTGTGAGTCTGATGTGCAGGAAGGAATGACCTGCGGTGGCTCAGCCCCACTCCCCACTGTGGGTGTGAAACAGTCTGCTGCTGAGCAGGCTGCTCAGGTGCTCCTACAGTCCATGGCTGGGGTGGGAGGTGTTGTCCACTTGATGGATGTTATTATTTTGAAGAACATCCTCTCCTCCCGACCTGCTCGATGGATTTGACGGGCAGTCAGGGCAGGCGGGCCCTCTTGGCTTCAGTTTATTTGAGTCCCCTGTCCCCTCTCCAAGTGATTCTTCCACTGGCAGACCACAGCATAAAACCAGCCCGACACTACCGGTGCCATTAGAAGGGACCTCAGAAGATTTCTGTTCACCCCAGAGGGACCTCAGGAGATTCCTGTTTCAGCTGGGGACCCTCCAGCCGGCTTTAGCAGGTGAAGGCGACTGAGGCCCTTTTTGCTGGAAACATTAGTGTTAGTGGACCAGTCCAGTTTATTGTTGATGTGGACACCCAGGTATTTGTACTCCTCCACCGTTTCAGTGCACAAACCCTGGATGTCCACCGGTGTGATGGGGGGAGACTTCCTGCGGAAGTCAATCACCAGCTCCTTCATCTTGCTGGCATTGATGCGCAGATGATTTTGTTCACACCATCTGACGAAGTCCCTGATGACCCTCCTGTATTCCTGCTCATTCCCCTCCGACACCACGACCAACATAATAGCGGTGTGGTCGAGAACACCCTACTGGGTGACAGGTGTCCGTGTTGGATTTCAAGTCCGCTGTGTACAGGGTGAAGAGGAAGGAGGACCTTCATTTCCTTCAATGGGGCTCCAGTGCTGCAGACCACCACCTCAGACACACAGTCCTGGGGTCTCACATACTGTGAGGTCACTATTGGTTGGTAGCCAATAATCCACTCCAGTCATGTAATTGGGTTTCCACCTGTCCTCAACTTTCCCTCAGAACTGAGAGGCTGTGAGTGAGGGCCCGATGTTGCAAAACAGGTGGCGAGGCGTCATCCACCACCCCAATGTGCGGCTGGTAAGCAAACTGCAGCGGGTCCAGGTCCCTCCTGACCATGGACAAAGGTGATGGAGGATGATCCTCTCCATTTTCCAGGTCTGTATTAACTAGCATGGGGCAGTGGTGGCCTAGTGGTTCGGGCGTTGGCCACATGATCGGAGGATCGGGGGTTCGAACCCCTTCCCAGTGGGTTGCCCTGAGGTACCCTTGAGCAGGTGCCGTCCGTCCGGCTCCTCCCCTCTCGATGGGCTGCCGACCTGTCAGGGTCGTCCCCTGTCCTGCGCCCTGTGTCTGCTGGAGTTGGGCCTTAGCACCCCAGCACGATCGTTTAGGCGGCAGATAATGGATGGACATGATAACTAGCTCTAGTTGTTTGTTACTGTCTGTGAAACGTAGAAGGAACCGAAGGAGACTGAAGAAAAGAGCAGTCGTGACAAGTGGCTTTGAAAAGTGACTGAGAGGTGATTAAATAGAACCAAGTTTCTGATCAAAGACGAGTATGAAACTGCAGCTGATCAATAACCTCATCTTTCAAATTCTGCTTCCCTTTGAAAGAATGTGTAAGATTTGTTATAATTAGCATGTTAAAGTGGACACTTTGAGTCCTCTCTCAGACTTTATGTCTCTGTGTCCCAGCTGTGAAAGAGCCTTAAAGGCAGAACACAAGGCTGATTTTCTGCTATAAAGAATAAAAATGGAAACAGATGTACCATGAGGCAGCGTTTGGTGCTCAACTACGCCATCGATAAGGATCAGAAAACCCTCTGGATCTCCTGATCTACGAAAAAGAGGAATTTACTAAATGCAAAGCTTAAAACTGACATTTCCCAGAAGTGACCGGAAAGAGAAGAAAGACGAGGGGAGGGCAGGATTTATCCTGCACCGCACAGTCCCAACTCTTTTAAACTTTCAACAGAAGTGGAGGGATGATCAAGCTGATTTGGAGAAATCCTCTCTCATTGTAGAGAAAGGAGTTATTGCAATTTCACTGCCTCAAGTTTTCAGGATCAGACATGAAGGGCTTCATTTCACTCTTTCAGTTCGGACGGATCGAGCCACGAGGAGGGACAGTGGCTTTGTTCAGGACACAGTAGTGTCAGTGTGGAAGCTCTCGGGACGCCCTGGATCTGGAGGGAGGTCCCTCTTTTCCTTGCTGTGACCCTGAGGTCAAGGACATGAATGTGAAAGTGACTATTGTGTCAAACACATACTAAATAACTCTGTATTTAACACACACACACACACACAGTGTAATATTTATGCAATGTAATAATTACAAGTTAAAAGCTAAATATGTTCAGAATTGATTTGGAAGACATTTTTGACCTTTATGTGTTTCAGATGATGTTGTTCTTTTAGAAATGATAAATGTTTTAAGACACTCTGTTAGGCCCTGTCTTGTTCCCTATGAGAGAAGTATTTATTGATTTATTTTCTGGTTATTTATTTGAACTTATACGATGGGGTCTTTAATATTTTCGACTAATATAGTAGGGCAGTAATAAGGTCATATTACCTATTTATTTAAGCTATTCCTCTTTATTACTACAGTCAGCAACAAGGACCACTGATGGAAAAAGTCTAGTTGTTTGTATTCTAAAGCCTCATTTAGAAAAGAGTTAAAATAATCATAATAAAATCCTGGGACTTGAGCTTTCTGCTAGGCCACATTTCAGCCACAAGAGGAGACAGGAGCTGTATTAGCCTGATGAGGATAATCAGCAACCTGTTCTTACCTCTTCTTAAGCTCAGCCTAAGGTCAGTGTTCAGGTTCCAGACCAGCTGGTGATTTAGTAGATTTGACTCCTGCATGGCCTTTTAACTTTTCTCACCTGTCCCAGACATGGACTACATGAAGATTGTTCTTATTCCTTCCTGGACTTTTCCTGAGTCGCTCTCTCAGTTCCTAAAATAAAGCTAGGGAAACTAGCATTAGGATAAGGGTTAGCTCAGGGTTCCATTCCCAGGAGGGGCAGTTCAGGTCCTTTCTGTGTGTGTTTTCCACTCTGAGCAGCACTGGTTTCTTCCGTCAAAGACCTGCATGTCGTTGGATTGGAGATGCTAAAGTGTCCCCCTAGGTGTGTGCTTGTCTGTTTGTCTGCCCTGTGATGGACTGGCATGCTGTCCAAGGTGTCCCCGCCTTTCGCCTTGTGAGAGCCGGAATGTAGTCCAGCACTACCTGCGAACAAAATCAGGACAAGCGGCTCAGAAAATGAGTGAACGAGGGTGTAAATTAGCAGCTGAGGTCTCACAGCCTACTCTCCATTTTTGCTAGCATGTCTTCTCTGTGTCTTTGCTTTTCTTCATCTTCTCAGTTTCCTTCCTTTTCCTCTGAGGAAAGCTTTAATATTAAGTGTATCAAAACTACAAAGGAATTTCTAGCGTTGGTGACTCCTGGTGTGATGTTTCACAATACTTATACAAATTCAGTATCTTACTTCTTGCAACATTTGCCAGATACGCTTATCCAGAGTGACTTCCATTTTACAAGGGACAGTCCCCTGGAGGAACTTGGGGTTCAGGGTTTTGCTCAGGGCCCAATGGTGTTCTGATTCTATCAGTGGTTCTTGAGAGGATTCTACAACTGGATCGGAGGCTAAATTCAGGGTATTATTATAGTATACTATTAGGGAAGACAGACATCTACTCATTGGAGGACGTTGAGGCCTGGTGTGTTGGTGCTTGTCTGTATAATAAGAAGATTCCAGGATCAATTCCTGGACAAGTACATTTTTCTGCAGTACTCTCTTGCAAAATGCATCTGATACTGCTCCATTGTTGCTGGATATGGTTGCTCAGCAATCTGGAGGGAAAGATGGACTGGATAAGGATAAAGTGAACATTTACTTTGAAGGTCAGAGAAAAGAGTCATGAATAATGTTTCTGAGAGGAGAAGCAAAGAAGTGAGAAGTGGGTTTTAGTTTTTGTCCTCAGTGGTGTCTCTGTTGAAATTTTGCCCATGACCAGTGGTCTTTAATAGATTCCCAGCATTCAAATATGAAACATCAAGAACATTTATATTTACAGCATTTAGCTGACACTCTTGTCCAGAGTGACTTCCATTTATTAACTACAGGGACAGTCCCCCTTGGAGCAACTTGGGGTACAGGGTCTTGCTCAGGGTGTGGTGGTAGTCACTGGAGAACGAGATCTGAACCTGCGATATGTAGTTCAGAGGTAAAAATCCTACCACTGGACCTTTGATAAAAGCGCCACTGCTTTGTTGCAGGCTTGCGCTAAGGGTTCTCTGACCGCACCAGCAGAGCGATGTCCTCATTTCCAGCTGCCCATGAGGATTTTTCTAAATCTGGTCCTCTGGCATCGAGTAATGAGCCAAACCCATTTTATTTGGTGCTGGATAGTTAAAGTTTCTAGATCTTTGCTGTTGGGTTCCTGTCAGAATCTTCAAAATGAGCACGATCACAGGTCACTTGCAACATATACTGGGGCTTTTTATGTTAAAGTCTCAAGTGGTTTCATGTAGTGACTAGAATGTGTCCGTGTCTGGACAGGCAGATTGCCTGGTAGGCTGCAACTTTAGTGGACAGGTTCTGATTGCTGTTACAAAACGCAGTCCTCTGAAGGCGGCCTAAGGATGATGAGACCTATTTAATATATTTTTAGTATCCATTTGAAGACTGCATCTTCAGACAGGAGATACATCAAGAGACTTGAGGAAATGCGATGTGGAGCGCAACAACAGAGAGTTAGAGACAGAAACGGTGTATTCACCCAATGATGCACACTTGCCTGCAGGGGCTCAGGTGTGCTCAGTCAGAACAGAGTGCCCTCTAGTGTACCCACAACACCTCCTGTGACAATCACCTTGCGATGATAGAGGCGCCTCTAGCGTGCCCAAGAGCACAACACATGTGACAGAGAGCGGCGCCCTCCCTGGCATTGCCCAAAACACCCACATGACAAGACATCCCTTCCTCTTCTACGGTCATGCTTCCTGCTGCTTGGAGCTCAGTGGGCAGCTTCCCAGCTCCCTGGTTCCTCCCGAGCAGTTCCACTTGGACTCCTCCACGAGACACGCCTTGTTCGAGTCTGCACCAGACTCTGGTGTGAACTAAAGGTGGGAGTCATCTTGCTGCTGTTCAACCTCTGGAATTTCTCCCGACCTCCATCAGACTGTTCTTCAGCTGCTCCGCTAGCGTTAACCTGGGATCCCAGCATGCACTGGTGTCTGTGGAGGAAGTCGAGATTCGAAGATCGCCAATCTTGCGTCCATACCTCTAACCTGCTTCTCCAGCTCGCTGAGCTTGCTAGCCTCCCTTTGGGCTTCTCTCAGTTCAGCCTGCAGAGCAACGCTGTGGTCCTGCACCCGTCTCAGCTCTGCTCTGATCTGATTCAGCTGTTCTACCATAGTGGCTATTTTAGCTTCCAGCTTCTCCTGAATGGTTGGAGTCTCAACCTTCTTAGTTGCCTGGCATACAGTTTGGTCCCACTGTTCATCCGTTCTCTCCAGCCTTTCTCTTTGGACAGCCGTCACAGCTTGCAGCTTTATTCTAGAGATCTCCCTCTCTTCTCTGCATTTTACTCTTTCATGAAGCTCACCTTTGTCTTGGAGCCAGAGCTTTTCTTTCTGTTTCCATGGCCCGATCTCCCTTTGGCAGCTGGACAAAGAGTCCTTTGGTCCTCTCCAGCTGAGAAGCAGATGGGTGATCCACTGCACGTTTCAGCCTCATTAGTGACCGGGCATTCACCTGCTTGCTCGAGGCTGCTTTACGCCATCAGCTGCTGGTAGAGCTCTGTCGCAACCCCTCCTGTTCAGTGATCACAGACATTCATGAATAGCTGATTTGTTCATCTTTGGGGTGAGATTGGATTGTCCTTGCAGTTCTGATCCCGTTTGGCCCAGATCCCTTGCCTGCTTTCCTCTGAATGACTTTTGCAAGCAAGCTGCAGCATGCTGACTGATACCTCTGCTTTTGTTGTTTTTAAGCTTCCACCTTCTGAACCTCCTCTGGAGGAGCACTTGCTGCCCAAGCACCACTTCGCGAAACCAATCTTTGCTGGTGCATTCTTACTACAGCCCTGGATATGGTGTTGGCAGCTTTGTGCATTGCAGCAACATTCTGTTTAACAGAAAAACCCCTAAAAGCTGCCTGGATGCATATCACTGACCTTCTCAATACCTGGGTCTCATGTTCAAATTTACCCTTAGTGTAGGACCTATAATGTCTTTGAATGGCTGACACCACTTGACCTGGTATAACACACTCCCCGGTCTATCCTCCTGACACCAGCCTGAACCAGAAGCTGCCTGATATTTGCAGGATCCACCTCCCTTCCTGACCCTCTGACCTCTAAACAGGCTTGCCCAGGGACATTGCAGCAGGAGTGCAATTTCAGAACTCCCTCCTCTGCTTTCTGGCTTCAGAGTGAAGGAAGCGATACCTAGCTTGATGGCAATAGCAGCATACTTGATCATAAATATAGCGTGTCGAGCACGAGTAGTCCTGTAAGCACATTGTATCACAGTTGCAGCCCTGGCGCTCCTGTTTCAGAGCCTGTCTGAATCTTCATCCTCGAATGGCTTACAGAACAACAGCAGCCTTCCTTTTCTCCTTCAAAGACTTAATTTCTTACTTCACCCTCCTATTAGCTCGGTATGTCAGCTAACAGTCCTGGCTGCCCACAGTAGCTTCAGGTAGTATTTTCTGCTCAATTGCTTCCTCACCTGTGCCTGAATAGTTACACTGGCCTCCTGTTTCAATTCTCCTTTGCACCCGAACTTTCCTTCTAGGCTTACCACTAACCTGGAGCTGCTCCTTCTCTGCTTTCTGTGTAGCAGGTGACCCAGTGGTGCTGGGTTTTTAAGTGCGACTGTGATACCGCTTTCCTTGCTGCAAAGAAGAAGACTTTCTTGTTTTGACCTCCCGGTTGCATGATGCAGGAAGTGGTCTCCACCATCCTCCTGCTCTCTATGTCAGGAACTGCCTTCTTTGCCACTGCCTTGCTTCTCTTGTTGCGGGTGGCCTTCTTTGCATTCCTCTCGGTGGGCGGCGTGCAATCGGCGTTGCTGGCCGCTTGTGAAGCGGCGTGCAGTCGCGTTAACGGTAGCGGCAAGCAGCGTGCTGATCGCGTTGCGTGGCGAAATGCGATGTCTGGTCGCGTTGCGATGCGGCAGACACGTGCAGTCGCGTTGCGCAGCGGTGAACGCCGTGCTTTCGCGTTGCGGCGCGGTGAGCGCCGTGCAGTTGCGTTGCGGCGCGGTGAGCGCCGTGCAGTCGCGTTGAACAAGGCAAGGCGGTTTGCTACCAACCAATCGCGGTTACTGGCGCGCGGCGCTCTCGGCGCTGAACGTCCGCGTTGAACGCGTGCGCTGGCACGTGCTTCTGCGTTGGGCAGCTTGCGGCGTGGTTGGCGCCCGTGCTTCAGCGTTGGGCTGCTTGGTGTGGCTGGCGTGTGCTTCGTTGAGCTGCTTGCGGTGTGGTTGGCGCCGTGCTTCCACGTTGAGCTGCTTGCGGTGTGGTTGGCGCCGTGCTTCCGCGTTGAGCTGCTTGCGGTGTGGTTGGCGCCGTGCTTCAGCGTTGAGCTGCCTTGCGGCGTGGTTGGCGTGCGTGCTTCCGCGTTGCGTAGCGCCAGCTGTCGAAGCCCCCGCCTTCACCCGCCAGCCGTGTCGCGGAAAACAACCGCAGCGGTCCAGCGTGTTGAATAAGCGCTGCGCCCTTGTAGCCATGGAGATCAGCATCCGGAGACAAAGCGCGAACCGATCCATGCAAAGCTCGGGTCTGGGATGATATCGGTAGGAGCGCGGCGTCATGCCTTCTTCAGGCGATCGCTCCTTGCATTCGCTGCGCCCACAACCGCAGCGCTCCTGCTCGCCCTGCCATTGGCTCGTGACGTCCAGGTACTGGCAGCTCATTTCTGTAATGGTGGCGGGGTACGGAGGGCGTCCAGCGCCGAACTCAGGAGTTAGGAACATACTTTTATTAGTCACACTTACAAAAACAAGGAACGGGGACTGCAGTTCTAAACAAGAAACCCTAGAACCAAGGAACTGCAGTCTAACCCTAGATACCAAGTAACATATACCAAGTTACGCCACCAAAACCACCCATTACGCATAGGCTTAACCTACCCAATGAGCCGCGCTCTGTTCTGACTCATCGGGGCTTAAATAGTCAGCCCCAATGATGCACACCTGCCTGCAGGGGCTCAGGTGTGCTCAGTCAGAACAGAGCGCCTCTAGCGTACCCACAACACCCCCTGTGACAAACACCTTATACGTGATGAGAGTGCCCTCTAGCGTGCCCAAAACACAACACATGTGACAGAGAGCGCCCTCTAGCATGCCCAAAACACCCCACATGTGACAATTTCGGGCCGCATTTTGCAGTGGAAGCGTTGTGGTTCACTGTAGCGCATGGACGGTTACACAATCTGGTCTCAAAGCTGATTGTGTAACTCGTTGAAACCAAGAGTTTGAGTGATCTCACCCTGCAAACGGCCTGTTCCACCCGCTCAACTCAGGCAAAGCGATTCCACAGCCTCGCAGCCGGACAGCTGGACTCAGATTTCTCTGACCATGAGGGTCTTCAAACAGGAGAACCAGGACAATCGGGTCAAACACAACCTGTCACGCTGGCACTTACGAAATGAACTTACTATCATTTATTGCAAAATTTGCACACACGCACATGGCCACTTTACACCACCAGCATTCATTGTAATGCGTACATTTAGCAGTATAATCCTCTTGCTGGTTATCTAGACACAGACACTAATCTCTTTAATCTCTAATCTCTAATCTTTAATATTTATTTTATTGTATCCTTGTTAATTATTGTATTGGCTTTGTTTCATTTTATCTCATTACCTTACACTTTCTAGAGATACATTTCATTGATGGTGGTCCTCCGATAACTGTGGATCTTGAATCTTAAAGAGATCCAGAGTTTCTTTACAAGACAGGTGTGTGGGACCACCTTCACCGAGAAAAACTCATGGCAACCCAGAGAGTCACGTGGTAGAAAGGCCAGACAGAAGCCATTCCTCACTAAAAGGCCACAGGATCCTGATGTTGCTGGCAAAAGAACACCTGAACATAAAGAGGCAGAATCCTTTGATCTGAGGAAGTAACGATTGAACGATTCGGCTGCAAAAACCAACATCATCTGTAACCAAAAGGAAACAACTTCATGGACATCACCACCTCTAAAAGTCAGACACGGTGGTGGCACGTATTATACCTCGAGGATGTTTTTTTATGAACATTTGTCAGGATTAAAGATGCAACAGGACAGCTGGACTCAAGATTTCCCACGGCCATGAGGGTCTTCAAACAGGAGAACCAGAACAACCAGGTCAAGCACAACCTGTCACGTTAGTACTTGCATGTAACACTAAGTTACTGTCATTTATTGCACATTTGCACACACGCACATGGCCACTTTACACTTCTGTAACATTCATCATGCATACATTTAACGCATTATAATCCTGTACAGATTACATACAGACACATTCTAATCTCTTTAATCTCTAATCTCTATTTTTTTGTTTATTTTCATTTTAGCCTTGTTTAGTTATTGTATTGGCTTTGTTTCATTTTAACTCATTACCTTACACTTTCTAGAGAAAATTTCATTTCACTGATGTTGTCCTCTATAACTGGATCATTACTTTGAATCATACTTGAGATCCAGAGTTTCTTTATAGAGACAGAAGACCTTGTAGGACCACCTTCACCGAGAAAACTCCAGCAGCAGAGTCTACATGGTAGAAAGGCCAGACAGAAGCCATTTCCCACAAAAGGCCACAGGACATCCTAGTGGTGCTGGCCAAAAAGAACACCTGAACATGAATGGCAAAATCCTTTGATCTGAGGAAGTAACGATTGAACGATTCGTCTGCAAAAACGGTCTAAGACGTTGCAGTTCCCGTACCAGGCAATGCACGGCTGCTCTGAGATTCTCTCAATGGTTCCTCTGTAAAAGATGGTGAGGATGTGGAAGGCAGGAGATGGGCTTTCATTCAGTCTGCGCCTTGGGAAGTAGAGGCGCTGCTGGGCTTTCTTTGTGATGGAGCTGGTGTTGAGGGTCCACGTGAGGTTGTCAGTGATGTGAACACAAAGGAACTTAGTGCTCTGGACCATCTCCACAGGTGATGTGTTGATAATAAGTGGAGCGTGGTCCCGACGTGGTCTCCTGAAGTCAACAACCATCTCTTTAGAGGGAGGCAGCCATATCAGCACCGAGGGCAGTGTGATTCACTGTTCAATTGAACCTCAGGGACACCTACAGTCCGAGGATCAAACCCACTGACCTTCCCTATTCTGCTAATGCCCATTTTTCTTTTTTTGCTTCCCATTATTACAGAAATTAACAGGTTTGGTGGCACAGCCTGAAGCTCTTAATGGGCCTGTCCCGGGACAGTGGGGGCCAGCAGTTGTTTATGGTTGGGCAGCTAAAACTCTAGACATTACAGAGAACTTCATGATCTACAAGCCCAACAAAGTTATAATTAACACTTGCCTCAATTAACCTTAACGATCTGGCCAAGGGGGCACTTGAAGAGGTAATGCTGAGAGTATCTGGGTCGGATGCCCTTTCATGTACCAGATGAGCCCGGAATGTGTCAAAATAAGAGTTTTCCCCATGGAAATGTTTGAGCTAGACCAAACTGGTGAGTGGCCCCTAGTAGTTGGGGCGTTGGCCACATGATTGGAGGAGCAGGGTTCAAACCTCACTTTCCCAATGGGGTTGCCCTGAGGTACCGCGCCAGGCAGGTGCTGCCCTGTCTTGCGGCCCCATCCCTGCTGTCCAGCGATGGGATGGCGACCCTGTCAAGTGTGTCCCCGTCCTTTGACCTGTCGCGCTGGGTTGGACTCAGCATGCCCCCATGACCCTGTTTGGGACAAGTGGCAGAAAATGGATGGATGGAAACAGGTGTCCGGGTTTTTATGGGCATTACCTGAGTAGTGATGCATCTCTCTGTACACGTTCTCAACTTTTATTCTGAATTTCTAATAAAGCTTTATAGTTGTCAGTGCTGTCCTCCCCCCGCTGCCTTCCTCAACCAAACCACCATGGTGAGGTTTTGCAGAGAAACAGAGCATATTGTCATCGATTGCACAGATGGTTGCAGAAGATGAGACCACAGCTTATAGGTGGACACTAGTCTTAAGCTCCCCCACTGTGGTCTGAGGTTGTTGTTCACAAGAGTATTTAAACCCACACACACTCAAACCGACACACACTTCTGACTGGGCTGCTCTGGGAGACTGCAGACAGGTAAGTGCTAGAACAATAGGCAAAATTGACGATGCAATTCAGCGTGAAAATTACAGGTCGGTATTCCAGAACACTATTTGGACAGTAGCGAATCTCACAAACGTATAGGGTGAAGTTTCTTTATTGTCATCAGCAGCAAGTACAGAGTGAGATGAAATTACTGATTCCTCATGGACCTCCACCAAGGCCGTGCAACATCAGACAAAGTGCAGGAACGTCTAGCAGGGCGAGAGACTGAAGGGTGAGATGAAGAGCGAGGAAAGCTTTTTTAGTGCCATCAGTGGATTTTATGTTGTAATTCCCAGGAAAGCAATCAAATGTAACTTGGCACAGATCAGTAGGTTAAAAGTGACTGTGACAGTGTTTGATATCTGATACATTGTGCACTGGAGGAGGTCAATTAGAGCAGCAATGAGCAAGTGTGATCACAGTAATGGTCACAGAAATGAGTGCAAAACTCACATTAAAAAAGGAGTGAATAAAGAGACGTAGTGCACTTTGCATGAAAAAAGCTACTCCTTGGTAAACTGAACTTTTATATCTGTAAAACCTATTCATCATTATCATTAATTGATTTTTTTTTTAGCACGTGCTGCTCATCATGAAGGCTATTTTCATCGTTCTGAAAGAATTAGTCATTTGTTTGCTTGAAGCATATTTTTGGCAGTTCCTATTTAAGGTACATCTCTCTGCAAAGTGTAGAGACTCTTCAGCAGAGAAAAATTATGTTCCATTATTAAACATGTCTGAGAAATCATCCCACCCCACTCCGAGTCTAACCACCCAACTCTTTCATGCACTAAAGGATGAAGGTGATATTCACTGTCGCCGCTCTAGTGGCTGTGGCCAGCGCAGCCAGCTTGTCTCTGGAGGACCTGGAGTTCCATGCCTGGAAAGTGAAGTTTGGTGAGAAATCAATGTTAAGTTTGCTTTCTAATGAATTTTTTTTTAACTGTTATCACCTACATCATCTGATCACAGCTTTTATAGAATAGAATAGATTAGAATAGAATAGAATAGAATAGAAGTTTATTTATCGCACTGTAGGAAAAATAGAGAAAATAAAAGTAAATCTCTTGCCCCCATAACTCCCCTCTGGGTGTAGGTAGAGTAGCCCACTGGTGCTGGTGTGTGTAGGACAGGTCACAACCAGAGGACAAATTCCCACTCATTGCGTCAGTTCCAGTTCAAGGGAGAAGGTCTCAAAGACAATGTTCTGGCAAACCATGAAGGGCTCAAAGAGAGTCTCAGGTCTCAGAGGCGTTTTCAGCAGGGATGGGAATGTTGATGAAGCACTTTGGGAACTTCAGCACTTGATAAGATGGTTGAGGTAGGTCTACAGGTCTGGACTCTTAATACCGGTGGCAGGAAGGATAACATCCATTCTGAAAGGATCTGGGCTTCACTGGCCTCAAGCCCTGGTCAAGATAAGCCAGTGTTGAAGTGAGTTTGTAGAAACTAAAGCATGTGTGTGTTTGTCTCAGGTAAGAGTTACGGTTCTAAGAGAAGGGAGTCGGCCGTAAGATGGTCTGGATGGACAATGTAGGCTGATCCTGGAGCACAACCTGCTGGCTGACCAGGGGTATCAGAGCTACAGACTTGGCCTGAACCGCTTTTCAGACCTGGTGAGAGAACACACACACACACATGCAAACACACACACACACACACACACACACACACACTCACACACACGCATCCCTCACTCCGATATCTGGTCATGAAACTCAGGTGGGACTTGATTTGGTAGGTACCTAGAATTTAATGGGTACACATGTACTGCTTCTATATCACTTGGTTCTACATTACAAAATGTCCAAGGAATGTTATTACAGGAAACAAGACACTTTTTAAACTGCAACATCTCATGGCTCCAACAGGACAACCAGGAGTACCAGGCCATGTTCCTGGGCTGCCTGAAAACCTACGACATAAGTGAGAACCAAACTGCAACTCCGTTCCAAGAACCAGCAGGAGACGCTGCTTTGTCCAGCTCTGTGAGCTGGAGGAAGAAAGGTTACGTGACTGCGGTCAAGGACCAAAGCACTGCGGTTCCTGTTGGGCGTTCAGTGCGGTGAGTCACTGTAAAGTGAAAGGAGGACATGATATTTTAGTTCCAAGGTTCTCTGTAGATGAACATGTTCTCCAGATGGAGCTGAAATTTAAGCTGAATATAAGTTAGATCAGATCTGGCAACAGTTCAACTCTAAAAAATCCTTATAATGTAGATAATTTGTTTTGGCCAGAGTATAACTGGAATCACACCAACAACCCTCAGATCCTAGAGTCCAGGCATTAGTTCACCTCGGACCCCCACTACCTTTTATGTTCCCCGTTGAAGGTCCTAGTTTCACTTTTTGGCTACTGTATAGCAACTCTTGGAAACGTTCGTTCCATGGGGGCCACAGAGTCATGCAAGATCAGGTTTAGATTAGATTCAGCTCCATTGTGAATATGTGAAGTTCAGGTACAGAGCCAATGATATGCAACAGAACAATCAAAAATTAGAATGATGAACAATAGAACAATTGAACATTAGAACATTAGAATAATGAACAATAGAACATTAGGACAATCGAAGAACAGAACAATTGAACAATTGAACAATTGAACAATAGAACAAGATAACAAGGGAAGGGGGCCAGAGGATTCAGAGCGAGTATGAGCATTTTGAAAGTTCTCTGTCTTTGCCCCGTCTTTGCCCCACCTTTGCCCCGTCTTTGTTCACTTCATCAATGGTTTTGATCCATTTAAGGCACAAAAGGAACCCTGTGAAGAGCAACATCCCTCCTGACAAGTCATAGCTTTTGAAAGAACCCCAAAATGTTCTCGCTCCCTCAAATTTCCATTTTGTTTCTCCGTCTCTCCCTCAGACGGGCGCACTAGAGGCAGATGTTCAAGAAGACAGGAAAGTTGGTGTCTCTCAGTGACAGCAGCTGAAAATTAGGCTGCTCCTCCAAATTTGAAACCATGGCTGTGATGGAGGGTTTGAAGACAAGGCCTTTAAGTACATCATATCTAACAGGGGTCTGCAATCCAGAGAAGCTGTCCTATAAAGCCAGAGTGGAGTCAAGATAAATGAATACCTTTTTAATCCCAGGGTTAAACAGCCTTTAGAGATGGACTAACAGAGAGCAGACCTCACTGATCTAAACCACAGAGCATAACTCCTCAATAAACTACAGACCGTAACTCCTCACTGATCTAAACCACAGACTGTAACTCCTCAATAAATACGCTGTAACTCCTCTTCAAACTGAACCGTAACTCCTCACTGTGATCTAAACCACGGGCCGTGTATGTAAGAGCCCTACCCGGCGGGGCACTAGGGAGCCAAACCGTATTGGGAGACCTGCCAATCCAAAGACGCGGTGATCAGCAGCAGTGATTTGAGTTCTCACAGTAACAGGCTTATTTAAATGCAGAGAAGGCGAGTCAGAGTTGCTGGGTGGGTTGTTTGACTTTCAGGCGGTAATTCGGTGAAAGAGATCCTTAGGTTTTCCGGGGGTCTCCCTGTCTCTCTCTAGAGCTTTGTGGTTGCGTCAGTTCAGGGCTTGGCTTGTTATTAACGACTGACTGCACCCTCCTTCCGAGTTCTTGTTTTTTTGTTCCTTTTGTTTTTCTACTACAAGCGTTCCAGCTCAACCGCTCACCTTTTTGAGCATTTTTGTTTTCTACCCTTTTGAGCATTTTTATTTTTCTACCCTTTTTGTGAGCATTTTGCTTTCTACCGTTTTGAGCATTTGCTTTCCCTACAGTTTAGAGCATTTTGCTTTCTACCCGTTTTGAGCATTTTTGCTTTCTACCCATTTGAGTTTTTATTTTCTACCCGTTTTGACATTTATTTTCTACCACGTTTGAGCATTTGCTTTCTACCCGTTTGAGCATTTTACTTTCTACCCATTTTGAGCTTTTGTTTCCTACCCATTTTGAGCAGCATTTTGTTTTCTACCTGTTTTGGGGACTGGCAGCAGGGCTCTGGCAGGTCCAAACCTGTGTAGCTCCTAGGTTCAGAGTAGGCCACACCGTTACACCGTAACTCCTCAATAAACTACAGGTTGTAGCTCCTCAATAAACTACAGGTTGTAACTCCTCAATGACTACAGACTGTAACTCCTCACTGCTCTAAACTACAGACTGTAACTCAACAGTAAACTACAGAACCGTTTTTCAAAGCTCCATGTGATCAAGGCCTTTAACCAGTAAGGAAATGTTCTCGTGTCTCCTCAGGACGGAAGGTGCAAGTTTGACAGGAACAAGGTCGTTGCTAAATGCCGTGACTTTGTCAGGGTGACCAATGGAAATGAGAAGACCCTGCGGAAAACCGTCGCCTCAGTTGGACCTGTTTCTGCGGCCATCGACGTCTCCCATCACAGCTTCCAACACTATAAGTCCGGTAAACCATAAAAACCAGTCCTGTTTCATTTCATTTGAATGAAAATGTCAAACGGTGGAATATTTCAGAGAATTTGTAAAGAATCACAATTCACCCTCAAATCCAAGTCCCTTGGCATGTCCTCTCAATCCTCGCCCATTAACCTCCTCTTTGTCCTTCCTCTTCTCCTCTTTCCTGGCAGCTCCATCTTCAACATCCTTCTCCTGATAGACTCCTCATCTCTCCTCTGGACACGTCCAAACCAACACAATCATGCTCCTCACTTTGTCTCCAAACCATTCAACCTGAGCTGTCCCTTTAAAATACTCATTCCTAATCCTGTCTATCCTCGTTCCTTCTAATGCAAAATTAAGAATCTAACACCTCCAGCTCCACCTCTGGCTCTACCTCCACCTCCAGCTCTTTTTTTCAGCACCAAAGTCTCCAACACGTATAACATAGCTGGTTTCACTATTGTCTCCAACCCGTACAACGTAGCTTGTCACTGCTGTCCTGTAAACCTTCCCTTTTACTCTCGCTGGTAATCATTCCAGCCATTCTTCTCTACCAATTGCAACCTGCACTTGCCTGCACTCTCTTCTTCTCCTCTCTTCCACACTCGCCGTTACTTTGAACTGTCCACCCCAAGTATTTAAACTCCTCCCCCTTCACCTCCTCCTCACTTTCACTTTCACTGAGCTGTCCCCTAATATACTCGTTCCTAATCCTGTCCATCCTCGTCCCTCCTAACGCAAAACTAAGAATCTTTAACTCTGACACCTCCAGCACCACCTCCAGCTCGGTCATCATCAAGTCCCCATCACGTATAACATAGCTGGTCTGACTACCGTCTCCATCCCGTACAACATAGTTGGTCACTACTGTCCTGTAAACCTTCCCTTTTACTCTCGCTGGTCCCCATCTGTCACTCTTCTCCACCCATTCCAACCTGCCT
>CM029374.1:845290-862388 GCA_017165825.1 Hepsetus odoe | reverse complement strand
ACAACCTGTCACGTTAGTACTTACGTGTAACACTAAGTTACTATCATGTATTGCACATTTGCACACACGCACATGGCCACTTTACACTTCCTGTGTTATTCATCGTAATGCATACATTTAGCAGTATCATCCTGTAGAGTTTACATACAGACACATTCTAATCTCTTTAATCTCTAATCTCTATTTTTAACATTTATATTTTTATTTTATCCTTGTTTAATTATTGTATTGGCTTTGTTTCATTTTATCTCATTACCTTACACTTTCTAGAGATACATTTCACTGATGGTGGTCCTTCTATAACTGTGGATCTTGAATCTTAAAGAGATCCAGGGTTTCTTTATAGAGACAGAAGACCTTGTAGGACAACCTTCACCGAGAAAACTCCAGCAGCAGAGTCTACGTGGTAGAAAGGGCAGACTCAAGCCATTTCTCACAGAAGGCCACAGGACATCCTAGTGGTGCTGGCCAAAAAGAACACCTAAACATGAAAGGCAAAATCCTTTGATCTGAGGAAGTAACGATTGAACGATTGAATGATTCGGCTGTAACAGCATCTGTGACCAAAAGGAAACAACTTTATGGACATCACCACCTCTAAAAGTCAGACACGGAGGTGGCCATATTATGCCGTGGAGGATGTTTTTTATGAACATTTGTCAGGATTAAAGATGGTTGCAGGAAAATGTAGATCGATCTTGAGGGCAAGCCTCAGGGTCTTAGGCTGCGGAGTGTGGACCTGAACCTAACAGAGCATCTCTGAAGAAACCTGAGAATGGCTGTGGACCAATGTGTCCATCTCACCATGATGACCTTAGCTGAAGTTGCTCAAAAGAACTTTTTTAGAGAAGTTGCAGTTCTGTTCAACTTTTGCCATTTACCTGTGGTTCCCCACAGATTACTCAGCCCAAAACAAGAGGAAGTTCACGAACATCTCAAACTGACAGCTCACTAAAAAACCAGTGCCACAAATACTCAATGTCTGCTAAAATCAACATGATAGAAGTAACCGATACACCACTGCTCAATGCAAGACATCTTGTATGAGTAATAACTGAATAAACTTCTTCCAGCAAAAGCGATTGCAGCTTTGTTTCCTGTAGATAAATAAGCTGAAGCGTATTTGGCTCAAAGATGTCTCGCGAACGCTATAATAAGCGTAACGTTGGCACAGAGAGCTCTAATGTTCTAATGCTCAAGCAGTTCTTTCATTATAGCAGCCAGTAGTTCAAAGGGAGCCATTAATGGTCAACTGTTGGAACTGTTTGATTTCTTTGCCAGATCTGGAAGCTGGTTGGGCTCACCGCTTCTGAACACTTCATACAACCAGCATGAGCAGTGAAAGTGACTAATAAATCGGCTATGAACCACAACAAAATTCATCCTCCCAAGAGGGGGCAGCCATGGATCATTTCCAAACTCATGCCATGGATCATTTCCAAACTCAACAGCCAAACCCATGACCTTCTTATTCTGCTACTGCCCATTTTCTCTTTCGCTTCATTGTTACCGAAATGAAAGTTTTGGTAACAGTATGAAACCCATAATGCAGACCATGTCCGGGACAGTGGGGGCCAGTAGTTGTTTATGGCTGGGAAGCTAAAACTCTAGACATTACAGAGAACTTCCCATGCTCTTTAGAAGCCCAACAAGGTATAATTAACACACTCGCACCAATTAACCTTACTGATCGGCCAGGGCACTTGAAGAGGTAATGCTGAGAGTATCTGGGTCGGATGCCCTTTCAGGTACCAGATGAGCCCAAAATGTGTCAGAATAAGGTTTTCCCCACATGGGAAATGTTTGAGCTTGACCAAACCAGGTAGTCCAGGTTTTTATGGGCGTGTTACCTGGGTAGTGATGCATCTCCGTACACTTTCTCCACTTTTATTCTGAATTTCTAATGAGTTTTACTAGCTGTCAGTGCTGTCCTCCCAGCACAACCTCCAGCCCAAACCACCGTGGTGAGGTTTTACAAAGGAAACCCAGAGCATGTTGTCATCGATTGCTGGGCTAGTTGCAGAAGAAAAGATGAGACCACAAAGCATAGTGGACACTAGTCTTCGCTCCCCCCACTGTAGTGAGGTGTTGTTCTCCCAGACTAGCCAGAAACCCACACACACTCAAACCGACACACACTTCTGACTGGGCTGCTCTGGGAGACTGCAGACAGGTAAGTGCTAGAATAAAAGACAAAACTGACGATGCAATTCAGTGTGAAAATTACAGGTCTTGTTGCCGTGGCCAGCGCAGACAGCTTGTCTCTGGAGGACCTGGAGTTCCATGCCTGGAAAGTGAAGTTTGGTGAGAAATCAATGTTAAGCTTGCTTTTAAAAAAAAAAAATAAAATGAAAAAAATTTAACTCTGTTATCACCTACCTCATCTGCTCACAGGTATTATAGAATAGAACAGAATAGAAGTTTTATTTATCCCACTGCAGGAAAATTAGAGAAAATAAAAGTAAATAATTTTTGATTTGATCCATATAATACATAAGGTTAAATGAAAAAGATATGAAGAAGATAAAATGTTTTTTTCTTAACTAGTTATGTTCCAAAACCTCTCGCTTATGAGGAAATACCATTACACACAGACGCCACAGCAATACAGGCTTTTTGTTCTAGTTCAAGCCCTGATTGATCCTCCTGCTCTCTTTAAAAACATTCTGGACATAAAAAAATCAAGAAAATATTTTAAAGCATATATATTGCCCTGCCATTGAGGATTTTGTGTAGAATTCGTAGAAATATAGCGAGCAGCCAATCACAACCAGAGGACAAATTCACTCCCTGTTGCGTCAGTTCAGTTCAAGGAGAAGGTCTCAAAGACAATGTTCTGGCAAACCATGAGGCTCAAAGAGGGAGTCTCAGGTCTCCCAGGGCGTTTTCAGCAGGGATAGAATGTTGATGAAGCACTTTGAGATCTTAGCTACAGTGGAATGGTTGAGGGCAGGGCTGGATCTGGGGTT
This sequence comes from Hepsetus odoe, assembly GCA_017165825.1. Taxonomy (NCBI): domain Eukaryota; kingdom Metazoa; phylum Chordata; class Actinopteri; order Characiformes; family Hepsetidae; genus Hepsetus; species Hepsetus odoe. Next base: position 859,419 of record CM029374.1, on the reverse strand, counting down.
TGTCAGGTAGAGGTCACTGAAAAGTCTGGACTCTTCTCAGTGGCAGGAAGGACAGATCCATTCTGAAAGGATCTGGGCCTCACTGGCCTCAGAGGCCTGGTCAGATAAGCCAGTGTTGAAATGAGTTTGTAGAAACTAAAGAATGTGTGTGTTTGTATCCCAGGTAAGAGTTACGGTTCTGAAGAAGAAGAGTCTCGACGTAAGATGGTCTGGATGGACAATCGCAAACTGATCCTGGAGCACAACCTGCTGGCTGACCAGGGTATCAAGAGCTACAGACTCGGCCTGAGCCACTTTTCAGACCTTGTGAGAACACACACATACAGACACACACACACACACACACACACACTCACACACACGCATCGCTCACTCCGATATCTGGTAATAAAACTCAGGTGGGACTTGATTTGGTAGGTATCTAGAATTTAATAATTTTATTTCTTCCTGTAAATGTTTAGTTCTTACATAGTATTACAAAATGTCCAAAATTTTATTCACGAAACAAGACACTTTTAAGCTTCCCAACATCTCTGACTCCAACAGGACCAAGAGAAAACCAGGCCATGTTCCTGGGCTGCCTGAAAACCCTCCCCAACATATGGTAAGGAACCAAACTAGCTCCGTTCCATGAACCAGCAGGAGACGCTGCTTTTTCCAGATCTGTAGACTGGAGGAAGAAAGGTTACGTGACTGCGGTCAAGAACCAAAAGCGCTGCGGTTCCTGTTGGGCGTTCAGCGCGGTAGTCACTGTAAAAGTGAAGGAGGACATGATATTTATTTTGTTTAAGGTTCTCTGTAGATGAACATGTTCTCCAGATGGAGCTGAAATTTAAGCTGAATAAGGATTAGATCAGATCTAATAACGGACTCAACTCTAATCTGTGTAATAGATAATTCACCCAAGCGGGGTAACTGGGATTCACACTATGACCCTAGATCCTAGAAGTCAGGAAAAGTAAGATTCCACGGACCCCTACCATTATGTTCCCCAGGTGAAGGTCCTAGTTTCACTTTTTGGCCACTGTATAGCAACTCTTGGAAATGTTTGTTCCATGGGGGCCACGAGGGTCCTTTAAAGATCAGTTTAGATTAGATTCAGCTCCATTGTTGTGATTATGTGAAGTTCAGGTACAGAGCCAATGATATGCAACAGAACAATCGAACATTAGAACATTAGAATAGAACAACAGGGAAATATTACAAACATTACAAAAATTGAATAATGAACAATGGAACAATTGGACATTAGAATAATGAGCAATAGAACATTAGGACAATCGAAGAACAGAAAAAAAGAAAAAGAGAACAAGAGAGTGAGGGCAGTGGTGTCAGAGTGAGTATGAGCATTTTGGAAGTTCTCTTTTCTTTCTGAAGTTCTTTCTTTGCCCCGTCTTTGCCCCGTCTTTGCTCACTTCATCAATGGTTTTGATCTATTTAAGGAGCAACAGGAACCCTGTGAAGAGGAACATCCCTCCTGGGAAGTCATAGCTTTTGAAAGAACCCCAAAATGTTCTCGCTCCCTAAAATTTCCATCTTGTTTCTCCGTCTCTCCCTCAGACGGGCGCACTAGAGGGCCAGATCAAGTCAAGTCAAGTCAAGTAGGATTTTATTGTCATTTCAGCCATATACACAGTACACAGTGAAACGAAATACGTTCCTCAGGACCCTGGTGCTGCACACAAGAGACACAACACAAGACCCCTGCAAAGACAACATAAGACACAACACGAAGGGCAACAAGTGCCGGACAAGACAGACAAGACAGAACCCAACAGCAGGCGACACGACCAGACAGTACATTCATCCGTGGGAAGGCTGCAGTGTTGTGGGTTTCAGCAACCCAGGCACATTATGGTGCAGTGTGGTGGAGGCGGTGTTACTGAATTTAAAGTGCAGAGTGCAACATGAGATAAATAAATAAATACAGAATGAAAAGTGGAGGAAGTGGTGGGTGAAGTGGTGGGTTTAAGAGTTCCAAGCTATTGAGGTGAGTTTTTAGAGTCCATGATATTGGTGGTTCCAGAGTTCAACAGTCTGATGGCAGGGGAAGAAACTGTTCCAATCCTGGAAGTGGAGGCCCGTATGCTGCGGAACCTTTTCCCGGATGGCAGGAGGGAGAAGAGAGTGTGGGATGGGTGGGTGGGATCATCCACAATGCTGGTTGCTTTGCGGATGCGGCGGTGAAAATGTCCTGTACAGAGGGCAGAGAGCCCGATGATCTTCTCAGCTCTGTTCTACCCGTTGTAAAGGGACTTACGGTCCTAAGGCGTTTACACCAATTCCCGTACACCAGGCAGTGTGCAACCGCTCAGGATGCTCGATGGTTCCTCTGTAGAAGATGGTGAGGATGGAAGGTGGGAGATGGGCTTTCCTCAGTCTGCGCAGAGAAGTAGAGCGCTGCTGGGCTTTCTTTGTGATGGAGCTTTAAGTGGCCCAGGGATACGTGAGGTTGTCGGTGATGTGAACACCAAGAAACTTGGTGCTCTGGACCATCTCCACAGGTGAGTGTTGATGATAAGTGGAGTGGTCGGCGATCTCAGGAAGTCAACAGCCAGTCTTGTTGATGTTCAGGGATAGGTTGTTGGTCTGCACCAGTCAGTCAGCTCTTGTATCTCCTCTCTGTAAGCTGTCTCGTATCCACACGCTGATCAGACCCACCAGTTTGTATCATCCAGAATTTGATGATGGTTTGAGCTGTGCTTGGCTGCACAGTCGTGGGTCATCAGTGTGAACAGCAGTGGGCTGAGCACACAGCCTGGCTCTATTGCTCCAGTGTGATGGTGTTTGGAGGTACTGCTACTGATCCTGACTGACTAGGGTCTCCCAGTCAAGAAGTCAGAGATCAGTTACAGGGGTGTTCAGGCCCAGCAGCCTCAGCTTCTCACTCCAGGTGCTGAGGGGATGATGGTGTTGAATCTTTTTGCCTGAACTGTAGTCGATGAACAGCATTCTGACATAACTGTCCTTTCTGTCAAGATGAGAAAGGGCCAGATGGAGAGTGGTGGAGATTGCATCGTCCGTTGAGTATTTGGGACGTCACGCAAACTGCAGAGTCTAAGTGAGCACTTCATGATGATGGGTGTGAAGTCTGACGGAATGATAGTCGTTGAGGCAGGAGATGGATGGTTTCTTGAGGCACTGGAATGATGCTGGTGGTCTTGAGCACCTTGGAACAACAGTGGTGCTCAGAGGTGTTGAAGATGTCAGTGAGAACAACTGCCAGCTGTTCTGCACATCCTCTGAGCACACGACCTTGAATATTGTCTGGACCGGCAGCTTTCCGTGGGTTGACTCTGAGAAGAGATCTTCTCACCTCGGCTGTGGTCAGACGGAGAATCTGGTCGTTCGGAGGAGGGGTGGACTTCCTCATTCTCGTGTCGTTCTCTGCATCAAACCGTGCGTAGAAGTGGTTCAGCACATCTGGGAGGGAGGGGTCACCGTCACAGGCAGGTGGAGATGTCCTGTAGTTGGTGAGAGCCTGGATGCCCTGCCACATGCGCTGTGTGTCACCAGTGTTCTTGAAGTGGCCATGGATTCTCTCTGCGTGAGCTCGTTTCGCGCCCTGATGGCCTGAGACAGGTTTGCCTCGCTTTTCTTAGGCGGCCTCGTCCCTGACTTGAGGCCTTGTCCCGGGTTCTCAGGGTCTCTTGGCTGGCGGTCATCCATGGCTTTTGGTTTGGGTCGTGTTATGATGAACGGAGACAGTAACATCCTCAATGCACTTGCTGATGTAGCCAGTCCACTGAGCTGTGTGTACTCCTCAGGTTGATGGAGTCACCGTGAGTTACAGCCTCCCTAAACATGTCCCAGTCGGTCGTTCAAAGCCAGACTCTGAAAACAGAGATGGCTCCTGTGGGCCGTCTTTACTTGCTTCAGGGTGGGTCTCAGCATACAATGATGAGTCTGTGCGCTGGGATCAGCAGCACAGAGATGTGGTCTGAGTGTCGAGGTGGGGTCGAGCTCCGCTCTGTCTGCGCCGGCCGTCTTTTGTAAACACAGTCAAGCGTCTTTTTCCCCTAAATCGCAAAGGATTCACATGTTGATGGAATTTAGGGAGAACTGACCTGAGATTTGCATGGTTGAAATCTCCGGCAACAATAAATAATCCGTCTGGGTGATAGTTTTGGGTCCGCTGATAATTCATAAAGTTCAATAGCGCTGGTGCGATAGCGTATTGCGCTTCTAGGCGCTGGGTAGGATGTATGCATGAAAAAAACACTGTAGAGAACTCCTGGGCAAAGCGGTCTGCACCTGACTGTTATCACCTCCAGGCAGTGTTTAGGCGGTGTACTGAGACCAGCACAGCGTTTGTACACCCATTGTGTGTTTACGTAAACCGCATGGCCCTCGCGAGTCTTGCGGACAGAGCGGGTTCTGTCCACAGCGAAGCGGTGAGTCCGGCTGCGAGCTGGATGGCGGTGTCCGGAACGCTGTCGCTGAGCCATGTCTCCGTAAAAACAAAAACACAGCAGTCTCTATACTCACGCTGGGTGTTCAGCTGGAGTCGTGATATACAGGAGTCAGTTTATTATCCAGGGAGGACATTGGGGAGGGCGGACGGGATAGCCGGTCGGCTAGCGGTAGCCTTGAGCTGGGCCCGGTTTAGCACGCTTGCGCGTTTCTGTTTCCCCTCACACGCTTCATGTCCTCTCAGTCGACCAGGTTCAGCGAAGCGATCGTGGACTGAAGGCCTGGTCTTCTCAGCACGCCGAGCTCCAGTTTGGAGAGTCGCTGGAAGACTATCCTGACTGATTCCTGAGCTCCAGCAGTGTTTGGTGGTTAAGTTTGCAGAGCATTCTGATGTGAGCGGCTCATGTGCAAGTCTTGGTGAAAAGTAGTGGATGAAAGACTTTTTACAGACTGCGCAGGATTTGGACCCAGGAGCGGCCGCTGCGTGTTACCGCGCCACCATCTTGAATGCCTTTCTAATCCCAGGGTTTCAAACAGCCTTTAGAGATGGACTAACAGAGAGCAGACCTCACTGATCTGAACCACAGACCGTAACTCCTCAATAAACCACAGACCGTAACTCCTCAATAAACTACAGACCATAACTCCTCACTGATCTAAACCACAGACCGTAACTCCTCAATAAACTACAGACCGTAACTCCTCAATAAACTACAGACCGTAACTCCTCACTGATCTAAACTACAGACTGTAGATCCTCACTGCTGTAACTCCTCACTGATTTAAACTACAGACTATAACTCATCAGTAAACTACAGACTGTAACTCCTAACTACTGTAACTCCTCACTGCTCTAAACTACAGACTGTAATGGTACAATAAAGCTCCATGTGATCAAGGCCTTTAACCAGTAAGTAAATGTTCTTGCGTCTCCTCAGGACGGAAGGTGCAAGTTTAACAGTAACAGTGTCGTTGCTAAATGCCGTGACTTTGTCAGGGTGACCAATGGAAACGAGGAGACCCTCCGGAAAACCGTGACCTCAGTTGGACCTGTTTCTGCGTCCATCGATGCCTCCCATCGCAGCTTCCAACACTATAAGTCCGGAAAACCATAAAAACCAGTCCTGTTTCATTTCCTTTGAATGAAAATGTAAAACTGAAGAATATTTCAGAGAATTTGTAAAGTATCATAATTCACCCTCAAATCCAAGTCCCCCTGCATGTCCTCTCTCACCACGACCATTACCCTCCTCTTTGTCCTTCCTCTTCTCCTCTTTCCTGGCAGCTCCATCTTCAACATCCTTCTCCTGATAGACTCCTCGTCTCTTCTCTGGACACGTCCAAACTAACACAGTCTTGCTTCCTCACTTTGTCTCCAAACCATTCAACCTGAGCTGTCCCTCTTATATACTCGTTCCTAATCCTGTCCATCCTGTCCCTTCTAACGCAAAACTAGATATTTAACTCCAGCTCCATCGCCTGTCTTTTCTTCATTATCAAAGTCCCCGTCACATATAACATAGCTGGTCTCACTACCGTCTCCAACCCATAGCTTTGCTGGTGACTCTGTCCTGCTATAAGCCTTGCCTTTACTCTCTCAACTGGTACCTGTCTGTCAAAAATCACTCTGTCACTCTTCTCCATCAATTTCCAACCTACTGCCTCTCTTCTTCTCCTCTCTTCCACACTCGTCATTACTCTGAACATCTCTACTCCCTCCATCCTCACCACTCCACTCTCCTCCCTTTCATTCACACTCATGTATTCTGTCTTTGTCCTAATCACTTTCATTCCTCTCCTCTCTAGAGCAGATCTCCATCTCTCCATGTTCTAAAATGTCTACTTGCAGGTGTTTATGATGAACCAGAGTGCAGTAGCACCGAGCACAGGTCATGCCATCCTAATTGTTGGATTCACGGCAACCAAACACTCAAAGGACGCTACTGGCTGAGTCAAGAACAGGTAAAGCACGTTCTGCAATGGAAAAATCATTCACAGCTCAGTTTTATCTGGTCAATAATTCATTGTGGTGCAGAATAATTCCAGAGTTGTTGATGTTAATATTTGGTGGATTATCTGGACTGGTGGATTATGTAGGATTTATAGTGGACACTACATCCTTTACAGTAGATACTAAATACAATACTGTAACCGTTTGGAAACAAATGTGGAAAAATCCTTTCTGCCGATTCCAAAGCCCTTGCCTATGAACAATTATTTTTGGGAAAGAAATGGGGAAGGAATACAGACCAGGTAGAACAGGGCATAGTTTGGATACAATAAAAATAAAATGTGGAGGAAGATAAAAGGAAATTCACTTTTAAGTAAATTATGAATTGAATCATTTGTCTAAAAATCCAAATAACATGATTAGTGAGCAGGATGCTGCTTTATGGACCAGAGGCCTTTCACTTTCTTATTGTAGTGTTTGTACTAATATCTTCTATTACTAGTGTATATTAGTGTTTAGTGCGGTGTTTATACACTAATATCTCCTATTCTAGGTATATGTGTTTATTGTGCTGTTTGTACACTAATATCTCCTATTCTAGTGTATATTAGTGTTTAGTGTGTTTACACACTAATATCTTCTATTTAGTGTATATTAGTGTTTATTTATGTGTTATACACTAATATCTCTATTCTAGGTGTATATTAGTGTTTATTGTGTTTATACACTAATATCTCCTATTCTAGTGTATATTAGTGTTTATTGTATTGTTTACACTAATATCTTCTATTCTAGTGTATATTAGTGTTTATTGTCAGTTTATACACTAATGTCTCCTATTCTAGTGTATATTAGTGTTTATTGTGTTTATACACTAATATTTCTATTCTAGTGTATATTAGTGTTTATTGTAGTGTTTTTACACTAATATCTCCTATTCCTGTGTATATTAGTGTTTATTTGTGGTGTTTATACACTAATATCTCCTATTCTAGTGTATATTAGTGTTTATTGGTGTTTATACACTATTATCTCCTATTCTAGTGTGTGAGTGTTTATTGTAGATGTTTATACACTAATATCTCTATTCTAGTGTGTATATTAGTGTTTATTGTGGTGTTTATACACTAATATCTCCTATTCTAGTGTATATTATTAAGTGTTTATACACTAATATCTCCTATTCTAGTGTATATTAGTGTTTATTGTGGTGTTTATACACTAATATCTCCTATTCCTAATTAATATGTGGTGTTTGTGTGAGTGTTTATGTACTAATACTTCTCTATTCTAAGTATATATATTAGTGTTGTGTGGTGTTTATACACTAATATCTTCTATTCTAGTGTATATTAGTGTTTATTGTGGTGTTTATACACTAATATCTCCTATTCTAGAGCTGGTCTTTAGTGCTCTCTAGTGGATCTATGAGGTACTGTTCAGTAGTGAAGGCTTTCAGGGGACTATAGTGAAGACAGCGCGTCACCTGCAGGCGAGTGAGAAAGAATAAAAGTCCCTCACGTTTTTGCTATCGAGTTAGTTTGATCATTTTTTTTTTTTTGTAATTTATAAAACATTTTACTATTTTTGCCGGCAGTGTTAGTCACGCAGTGAATTGAAGGCTTGGCTTCAAACAGAGGCTTTAGATCTTTGTCATTAATATTATTTTCCAGTAGAGACGACAGAACAGCAGTATTCTGGGCTAATAAAGACAATATTTAGACTCAAGAAAATCTGGAGAGTGTCCGTCTTTGCAATTCTTACTCATTTTGAAGATGCCCTGGCTCATTTCAGTTCTTCAAAAAACTATTTTGATACCATCATCACTGTTTAATGTTTGATCTTTGTTGTGTCCAGGATTAATTTTGAAGATGTATTTGGAATTAAAATCATATTAAGGTGATGTAAGTTGGTAAAAATGCTCCTGAAGAGCCTGTTTGTCCCCAGAATTCTGCATTTCATCCTATGAAGGTAAGTAAAAAATGCAGTGAACGGAAGTGAACCGAGGAGGATTGTCTGGGCTCAGGGATGCTGAGTCGCTTATTAGCCAAATTCCCAAACTGACATTTCACTGTCATGATGATTCACTCAGACAGGTAGGCTGCAGATCTGATCCTGACTCTGGTTCAGTGGATGCCATAGCAAGGAATTTGCTTCCGGCCATTGGTGACTCCCTGGTGCAACAGAGTTTTACACAATATACAAGTGAAATTCAGTATGTGAAATGTGAAAATGTGAAATGACAACCCTTGTCAGTGCGAGGTCAAGGCACAGCACACATGAACCACAACGAAATTGGACCTCTGCATTTTAACCCATACACACACGTGCAGCAGTGGGCAGCTATTGAAGCGCCCGGGGGCAGTGATGGGGACGGTACCTTGCTCGGGTACCTCCAGGGCCAGCCCACTGGGGTGGGAATCGAACCCACAATCTTCCGATGCGGGGCCAACTCCTAACCACTAGGCCACGCGGCATTTGTAGATGCGCTTATACAGAGGCAGCATTTCCTGTTTGCAGGAACCTTAGTCCCCTAGAGCAACTTGGGGTTTCCAGGGTTTTTACTCCACTAGAGCAATGGTGTTCTGACTCTATCAGTGGTTCTTGGGAGGATTCTGTATCTGGATTGGAGGCTAAATTCAGGGTATTATAGACCAATGGGTAGAAAGGGAGAAAAGTGAACATTTACTATGATGGTCAGTGAAGAGAGTCATGAATAATTTTTCTGAGAGGAGAAGCTAGAAAGAGAAGTGGGTTTTAGATTTTTTTTTTTTTTTGTCCTCAGTGGTGTCTCTGTTGAAATTTTGCCGCTGACAGATGGTCCCCAATGGGTTCAAACATTTATAAATATGACACTTGTCAAGATCATTTATATTTACAGCATTTAGCTGTACTCTTATCCAGAGTGACTTCCATTTATTAACTACAGGGACAGTCCCCTGGAGCAACTTGGGGTTAGGAGTCTTGCTCAGGAACCCAATGGTGGTAGTGCTGGAGGTGAGATCTGAACATGCGATATCTTGGTTCAGAGGTAAAAATCCTACCACTAGACCACCCACACCCCTGATAACAGCACCCCATGCTTTATTTGTTGCAGGCACGCTAAGGGTTCTCTGACCACCAGCAGAGCGATGTCCTCATTTCAGCTGGCCGTCGAGCATTTTATCTAGAAATACGGTCCTCTGGCATCATGATAACGGAACCAACCCATTTTATTTGGTGCTGGACAATTAAAGTTTGTAGATCTTTGCTGTTGGGTTCCTGTCAGAATCTCCAAAAGTGAGCCACAGTCTGCCAGGTCACTTGCAACGCGCATATACAAGACTTTTTATATTTAAAGTCTCAAGTGGTTTCTTGTAGTGACTATAAAGTGTCCGTGTCTCACAGCTGTACAGAAGAGTGGACAGGCAGATTGCCTGGTAGGCTGCAACTTTAGAGGACAGGTTCTGATTGCTGTTACAAAACGCAGTCCTCTGAAGGCGGCCTAAAGATGATGAGGCCTATTTAATACATTTTTTGATGTCCATTTGAAAACTGCATCTTCAGACAGAATACATCCAAGGGCCCGAAGTACGATGTGGACGCAGCAACGGAGAGTTAGAGACAGAAAAGGTGTATTCAGCTGGTGGATCACAGGACAATTGGCATAGAAAGTCCCATTTGGGCAGCTGTGGCCTGGGGTTTAGGGACGAGGCCCCAGGACATCAGACGGTTGCCCTGAGATACCTTTCAGCAAGGTACCATCCCCATCACTGCTCCCTGGACACTTTCAATAGCTGCCCCCTGCTGCATGGTGTGTTTGGGTGAAAAGCAGAGTGTGGTACATTTGTATTAGTTCACTTTGCGCTGTGCTGTGTTTCACAATGACAAGAACAGTCACTATCACTTTCACTTTTCACCTTCATGTTGTCATACAGCCTTAAATCAGGATTCAAAGAAGAAAAGTATGTCACGGTAACATCAGGCCGCTTAGCACCCGAATGCTTGACACGCCAGGTTTGGGGTTGTGTTGAATCTCCTGATGTCTCAGGATGGTCACTATGTCTGGGCAGCTTTGGGCCAAGCGTTCTCAAGAGGCTTCCTTTGCATCTGTCATGTTGAGGGAAAAAAGGGAAGGAGGTGCAAGTGCACAGTGGTGTTCTCTGAGATTTATTAGATAAAAAACACGTAGTGATACAAAACAAAGGTTAGCATAGCATTAGTGGACAAGTCTGGGTCAGTCTGGAACTCCTTAAATACTTAGCCCAATGAGTGTGAGAGTTGGGTGTTGATGACTGGGATATTGTGGAAAACGTGGTCAGTATTCCGGGAACCGGCACCGTGGCCATGACCGAGGCTTGGTGGGAACCGTGACAGTGCCATGTCAAAGGCCTTGGAAAGTTCCAGAGAGGCAATAAACATGTCTGTTGTAATGTACTATTATCCAGTGGTTTTGAGTTGTTGACAACTCTGCTTGTCCCCGGCTGGAAGATCGGTGGTTCAGGGAACCGGATGATAGTTGCTAAGGAGCACCCTTGAGCGCGGTACACAGCTGTCTGGATGAGGAATATGCATTTCGGGCCTGCAGTGGAAGCGTTGTGGTTCACTGTAGCGCATGGACGGTTACACAATCTATCTAGGGTCGAAGCCAATGTAACTCAGAGTTGAAACCAAGAGTTTGAGTGATCTGTCCATAGGCCTTCTACAGAATTGTCTGCAGGAGTCAAAAATGAATGAGAATTAGAAATAGCATCATTGAAATGCAGCATTTAAAATTGCCCAGAGCACAGGAACCTCCTCCATCATCACCAGTTGTCTTGCGGGCCCCAACTCCCCACACAAGCTGGGCAACCAGGGATTCAAAGTCAAGTAGGGAACCAACACTAACACCACCCCCCTCAGCAATGGAGCTACTCGAGGGTGTGTTGAGACCTTCGCTTTACATTCTCTACACCTACGACTGCCTCCAGCAGCTCAAACTCCATCGTGAGTTTATTGACCTTCAGTGGTAAATCGGTCCTCAGCTGCTTAATTGGCCTAGCAGAGGTGTGAGTCTAGTAAATTGGTGTCCAGACCCCACTTTACCTCCAGCTGGCACTCCCCGCAGGCTCCCAGATCTGCTGGCGAGGCAAGCGGCTCTACCTCATTAGCTGTGATCATGTGATCAAAAACCTTCTACTCAGCTGCCATCCCTAAAGTGTCCCTGACCTGAACATGTTGACTTCTTGGTTTGGGAACTGCTCTCTTCAGGACCATCAAGCGCTGCAGAGAGTGATCAGCTCAGCTGAGAGCCGCAGCAGATCTGTTCTGTCCTTCCTGTAGGACATTTATACCAACCCTGCAGGTCCGACAAACAAAATCATTATGGACTCCTCACACCCTGCAAACGGCCTGTTCCACCCGCTCAGCTCAGGCAAACGATTCCACAGCCTCATGACTTAAATGGATCAACTTCTATCTCACAAACCGTTACTACTTCATCCAAATGGATGATTATGGCCCCCCCTCACCTGTCACTATGGGTGTGCAGTCCCACAAGGGGTCGATTGTGAGGCCCAGTGCTCTTCTCCTCTACATGTGCTCCACTAAGCACTATTATACGAAGCATAATGCTTGAATTTACCACTCCTCGCTGATGACACTCCAAGCTATACCTATCTGTTAAATCATGTGATAAAGCATCAACCGGCACTTTAATTAGCTCCTCAGTGATATTAGGGATTGGATGAATAACAACTTCCTCTCACTAAACCCCGAAAAAACTGAACTGCTCTTGTTTTGTAGTAGTGATGTAGACAGGGCCAAGTTCATTTTGCATATCCAGGATGCAGGGTTGAAGTTTTCAGTTAGTACTCTGACGTAACCTTGGTGTTATTTTCTATTCAAATCTCATTTTAATCCCGTGTTAATGCAGTTGTGAGAACATGCTTCCTGCACCTTGGAACATTGCCAAACTACCAGGCTTTCTGTCAATGGAAGACAATGAAAGTAGTACACGTGCATTTGTATACAGTAGATTAGATTGCTGCGCCCTACTTTCTGGAAGCTCTCTTAAGCACCCTACAGCGCATTCAGAACACAGCCGCTAGGATTGTTAGCAAGGAGCAGGAAGTACGACCCACAGCACTCCTCTCCTGCTTCACTGAACTTCCTGTTGGGTACAGGGGCTGACTTCAAGTCCTCCTCTTAACCTACAAGGCACTTAAAAAGTCTTGCCCGATCTGCCTGCCAGTTTGCTTAATACTATACACATTAGCCATGATCCCAGAATAAAGATCTCCTAATTGTCCCTCATAAATACAATGCATGGGATACAAGCTTTCAGTTGCAGGCCCCTAGTTGTAGGTTAGCTTGCCTGCTTCTATCTGGGATGCGATTCAGTCTCAGTCTTTAAATCACGGCTGAAGACTTACTTCTTTAGTTGCTACCCGCCCCAATCACATAGTGCACCATTACTAATGTCCTGGTGCTGCTGTACATACCATCACTGTATTGTTTCATTTCTGTATATGTCACTACTGGATCTACTCGTACTGACCCCTCATTCCATTTCTCTCCCCATGTCCGGGGGCCGCTGTAGTCATACCTGGAGGTCAATGCCAGGCTACCATCTGGTCTGTGCGATGCATCTGATAAGCCAAGGGACCCTGGCAGCTCGCCCTCATTACCTAGAGCTTAACTAGGGACTCCTCACTGATCACAGAGATTAAAACCAAACTAACTCCTGTGCTGTTAGTAGACCCAAGGGGTTGGGTAGCCAGTTGACTGGACCCTCAGAGGTTTTTCTCACATGTGGAGTTTTAGTTCCTCTCCTTCGTGGTGTCGGCTTTAACGTGGCATCTATCATAGTAACCTGTTCCACCATCCACCACCAATGTAGTGCCTTGGGGCAACTGTGTTGTAAAAGCGCTATATAAGAATAAACTGAATTGAATTGAATTGAATTGAATGACCAGGTCAGCTGGACTTTCCCACGGCCGTGAGGGTCTTCAAACAGGAGAACCAGGTCAAGCACAACCTGTCAACATTAGTACCGTGTAACTTACTAAGTTACTATCATGTATTGCACATTTGCACACACGCTTTTGTAGCCACTTTACACTTCCTGTATTTATTCATCGTAATGCATACATTTAGCAGTATCATCCTGTAGGTTACAGCCACAGACACATTCTAATCTCTTTAATCTAATCTCTATTTTAGCATTATATTTTTATTTTATCCTTGTTTTATTATTGTATTGCCTTTGTTTCATTTATCTCATTACCTTACACTTTCTAGAGATACATTTCACTGATGGTGGTCCTTCTATAACTGTGGATCTTGAATCTTAAAGAGATCCAGGGTTTCTTTATAGAGACAGAAGACCTAGTAGGACAACCTTCACTGAGAAAACTCCAGCAGCAGAGTCTACGTGGTAGAAAGGGCAGACTCATTCCATTTCTCACAGAAGGCCACAGGACATCCTAGTGGTGCTGGCCAAAAAGAACACCTAAACATGAAAGGCAAAATCCTTTGATCTGAGGAAGTAACGATTGAACGATTGAATGATTCGGCTGCAACAGCATCTGTGACCAAAAGGAAACAACTTTATGGACATCACCACCTCTAAAAGTCAGACACGGAGGTGGCCGTATTATGCCGTGGAGGATGTTTTTTATGAACATTTATCAGGATTAAAGATGGTTGCAGGAAAATGTAGATCGATCTTGAGGGCAAGCCTCAGGGTCTTAGGCTGAGGAGTGTGGACCTGAACCTAACAGAGCATCTCTGAAGAAACCTGAGA
>CM029374.1:818395-844790 GCA_017165825.1 Hepsetus odoe | reverse complement strand
TTTGGAAGAAACAAAATAAAGGATTAGTTTGGTCAGTTGGGCCGGCAGAGGTTTTGTGAAACATTGTAGTGTCGGGTGATTTAGGTGTGGTCGCACTAGTACCACTTTTGTGTGTGTGTGCTGGTCGATTAGGGTCTGTCCATCCATCCATTTTCTGCCGCTTGTCCCAAACGGGGTCGCGGGGGGGTGCTGGTGTCCAACCCAGCGCACACAGGGCGAGGACGGGGGATGCACCCTGGACAGGTCGCCAGCCCATCACAGGGAGGAGCGGGACGGGGACGGGTACCTCAGGGCAACCTATTGGGAAGGGGCTCGAACCCCCGATCCTCCGATCATGTGGCCTCCGATCAAGGGGCTCGAACCCCCGATCCTCCGATCATGATCACACCCTAACCACTAGGCCACCGCTGCCCCTGATTAGGGTCTGACTAACTCTATTTACCTGCCATTCAGTTTTTAGTTTTTTTTCCTATAAAATCTTTTAGAGCCTTGGAGCTGAACGACCCATATTTTACTACCATCTGCTCAGGATCATTAAATCAGTTGCTTCCTCCCCGAACCTCTGTCTCATCACAAGCTCCCCGAACCCTCATTTACCCTTTTTCCCGGATCCCTTGATTGTGAGGTTCCCATAGTAACGCAGTCCTGTTCCTGTCCCACACAGGTGTAGCGCTACAACGTCTACTGTCGATTGTCACCGACAGGGAAGGTAAACTTTTATCACTCTCAACCTCACCTTGAAAGAGTTGGACCGATCCCCAAATTTACTTCACTCCCTCGCTTTAGGTCTAGGTCCCCACCTAAGGTTCCTCATTAGGTCCACTGCGTACCACCCCTATGGTACCCCACAGCCAGAGGATTTTAATTCTCAACCACTCCAAATATTTAAATTAAGATACTTGTCTACCTCCAGAAGATGAGGGTAGAAAGCAACAACAGAGAAGTTAGGGGGAAACAGAAGGTGCTCACTGACCGTTCCGCTATTCTATTTCGTGGAGTCCATCGGCGGAGCTCCCAGTGACTCCAAGCCCCTCTTCTCTGCAATTGGAGGTTCGGGGTCGGGTAAAATTTAAATCCCAAGAAGATCAGCCCTCGGCCATGGATGTCTGTCCTGGGCCGACCACTCGCGGACTCCTGGCTGGCTCGCTAACTGTTGTGGAAAAATTTACCCAAGGAACAAGTCAGAGGCACTTTTAGTCTAACAGAGAGTTTAATAATCCCTGCCGTGAGGATTCCTCTCGCACTCTACTGAGAGGACAAGAGGAAGCCCCCAATACAGAAAAACAGAGGTTCTTATACACATTTTGGGCCGCAGGCTCACCTCCCCTCCACCTTCAAGTCCCAGGAAGCCTGAAAGTTGCTTTGTCTGAGTCCCTTCTTAACTCTTTCCCCCGATCTATTTACATCTTTTGCATACGTAAGAGACCTGTCCGGGGCATTTCGTCCTGTTTATCTCTCTGCCTTAAATCGAAAAATGAACAACACGTTACAGAACATGATATGCTTAGAAAGGTTAGAACAGATTCTGCCTCCACAATGTGTTGTTATGATGTTGTAATTTTAGAAATTAGAAAAATGTTTAAGAATCTCTGTTAACCCCCGTCTTGTTCCCTGTGTGAATGTATTGATTTATTTGTTTATTTATTTATTTACTGTTAATATTTTGAACTTTTTCAACAGAAGTCTTTAAGATTTCCATTGTTCCTGAGTAGAATCGCAATAAAGAATAGAAATCTTTCTATTCTGTTCTATTCTATTCCATTTTATTTTATTCTATTTATTCACCACAGGCAGCAACAAGGACCACTGATGGACAAAGTCTAGTTGTTTGTATTCTTTAAGTCTCATTTAGAAATGGATTAAAATAATCATAATAAAGCCTTGGACTTGGCTCTCTGCTAGGCCACGTTTCAGCCACAAGAGGGAGACAGGGAGCTGTGTGTCCCTGATGAGGGATAATCAGCAACACCTGTACTTCCCTCTTCTTAAGCTCAGCCTAAATTCAGTATTCAGGTTCCAGACCAGCTGGTGATTTAGTAGATTAGACTCCTGAGTGGCCTTCTAACTTTTTTTTTTTTTGGCCTGTCCAAGACATGGACTACATGAAGATTGTTCTTATTCCTTTCTTTACTTTTCCTGAGTCGCTCTCTCAGTTCCTAAAATAAAGCTAGGGAAACTAGCACTAGGATAAGGGTTAGCTCAGTGTTCAATTCCCAGAAGGGACAGTTCAGGTCCTTTCTGTGTGGAGTGGACATGTTGTCCCCATGTCTGTGTGTGTTTCCTCCCTGTGGTCTCACAGTCTGCTCTCCCTTTTTGCTAGCATGTCTTCTCTGTGTCTTTGTTTTTCTTCATCTTCTCTGTTTGCTTTCTTTTTCCTTTGTTGGGAAGCTTTATTGACCAAGTCACAAGGAATTGGTTTCAAACCGTTGGTGAGTCCCAATGAGTTTGAGAGTTTCACACAATATACAGTAATGAGAAAAAATCAGGAAACATTAAATATTCAGTTCTTCAGTCAAGTAAAGTAGGATTTTATTGTCATTTCAGCCATGTACACAGTAACGTTCCTCCAGGACCCTGGTGCTGCACACAAGACAGCATCAGACACAACATAAGACACAAGACAGCATCAGACACAACATAAGACACAAGACAACATAAGACACAACGTAAAACACAAGACAAAGCAAAAAGTGCAGTCAACTGCTCAGGAAGCTCTTAATGGTTCCTCTGTGGAAGATGGTGAGGATGGAAGGTGGGAGATGGGCGTTCCTCAGTCTTCGAAGGAAGTAGAGACTCTGCTGGGCTTTCTTTGTGATGGAGTTGGTGCTGAGGGTCCACGTGAGATTGTCGGTTATATTGTCGGGAAAGAGACCCAGACTGAACGAGCAAGCAAACTTCGCGGTCTCGGACACAACGCTTTCTTGATAAAAAAAACTTCCACCTTTAACGTAAGTATTACTATGACGTCCTCTTTTGTGCTGTGTTTATCGTGCGGCATGTACAGCGTAGACTGTCCGTCCAACTATGTAGACTCTTATATCTGTAGGAAATGTGTAACTGTAACACAGTGGAGGACAGGATTCGTGTTCTGGAGGGGCACATTAGCACTTTATCTCAGTGTAGTCAGACTGAGGGACGCGTAGTTCCGGCTCAGTCGGAGCCGCTGGCCAAGATAGACTCGGCTGTAGACCCTCCGGGCCCAACCGATTCAGAGCCAGCACCAGCGGCATGTTCAAGGGAGCGCTGGGTGACCGCCAAACGGGGGTCCAGGAGCTCAAAGAATGGCCCTCCTGCACACCAGTCATCAATTCGGCTGAGGAACAGGTACTCTGCTCTCGGCAGCGCGCCTGCTGAAGCGGAGAAGGTGCTCATAATTGGAGACTCGATTGTTAGGAATGTTAGCGTTCCTAGCCGTCCTAAACCAGCGGTTTCTGTGAAATGCCTCCCCGGGGCCAGAGTCTCTGACTTCAAGGCACGATTGGACTCTTATTCCAGCAGTGAAGTTCCGACCTTGGTTGTTCACGCTGGAACTAACGATATAAAGTCCCAACAATCCGAGGTATTAAAGAGGAACTTCATCTCTATGTGTTCAAAAGCTGAAACTAAATGTTAGAACTTAATTGTGTCTGGTCCCTTGCCAATTCTCTTTAGAGGAGATGTGACCTACAGTAGGCTGCTCTCTTTCAACCGCTGGCTAGAGACTTGGTGTGCATCTAAAAGCATAGCCTTCATAAATAATTGGGACCTCTTTTGGGAACGGCCTGGCCTTTATAAAAGGGACGGTCTTCATCCTAACTGGAGAGGATCATACATGCTTTCCCAAAATATGGCAGCAAAATTGCCACAGTGACTCTTTAGAGCACCACCAGGTCACAGTCTTGTGATCTTAAATCACACGCTGGCTATTATCCCACTACCAGTACACTCTTGGCAGAAACCCAGGTTCCTTATAACACGGCATCCCCTATGTCACACATTAGCTTAGAACCAGGCTCCTCTCATCATTACCAGAGAATATCTATTCTTAGTACGATAAGGAAGCAGTATAGATGCCAATCTAGGGGCTCCTGCGCTGGTAACCTGCTCCCAGTACCCATCATAAAAACACAGCGTCCGACTAAAATCAAATGTTCACTGCTGAATGTTCGCTCCTTAGGAAACAAGGCAGTGCTTATTAATGAGATGGTACTCGACACAAAGTCAGATATCTGTCTACTGACTGAAACTTGGCTTAGACCCACTGACACCATCCCCTTAGTGGAAGCCTCCCCTGATGGGTTCTCATATATGCATAAATCACGCTCAGCAGGACGTGGTGGAGGCCTGGCTGCAATTTTTGATGAATCATTTAAGGTTGATTCAAAAACCACTGAGAGCTTCCATACATTCGAAGTGATGCTGCTAAGCATTAGGTCTGATTTAGCGCTCCATATCCTATTAGTTTACAGACCTCTAGGACCATATGCTGCCTTTATCAATGAATTTGGCAATCTGCTCTCTGATTGGTTGTTAGGTTTACTAGATCTGTGATGTTAGGCGACTTTAACATACATGTTGATACAGAGACGGATGCAGGTGCCAAAAGCTTCCTAACGCTCCTCGATTCTGTTGGTTGCACCCAGCATATATCAAGACCTACCCATGTACAAGGACACACGCTAGATCTAATTATCTCGTATGGACTTGACATTGATACTGTACTGGTCCACTCCTTAAATAAACTTTTTTCCGACCATTCTTTAATCACGTTTGAGATTACTATGTCTCCACCGTACCTCAGTGAACGGACTAGTACAACACGACACCTAAACAGGGCTAAATGTGTTCAGTTTATGGAGGCCGTAACAGAGATAGATTTCACCTGTAACAAAACTGTTAATGACATCACCGACATGTACAATACAGTAGTTGGGCAGATCCTTGATCAGGTCGCCCCAATTAATTAAGAAGGTTAGAACTATCAGGCACTCTCCCTGGTTCAATGATCACACACGGGCTGCTAAGCGGGAGTGCCGTAAGCTAGAACGCAGATGGAAGACAACAGGTCTCCAAGCCTCTCAGGCTCTATGGTCTGCTAAACTAAAACAATATAAGAAAGCTCTATATAGTGCTCGCACTGAGTACTATTCAAAACTTATTGAAAACAACAAGCAGAACCCGCTATTTATTTCAGACACTCGCTCAGCTAACAGACAAAACTGATAAAAGCCCAGCGTGTAGTATTACTAACGAGAGGTTTCTTAAGTTTTTTAATGATAAAATTAACAACATTAGGCTCCAAATGTGCCCTATTAGCCCTCCAATTAATCCACTACCAGAACAGTGCTCACAATATTTTAGTGATTTTAATCTCATCGATGCCTCTGAGCTAATTTCTGTTATAACCAAGGCAAAGTCCACAACCTGTCGGTTAGATCCCATCCCAACCAAGCTCCTGAAGGAACCCTTAGGAGTACTATCAACACCTATACTTGATATCATGAATGCATCCTTGACCTCAGGTGTAGTCCCCAATCAGTTTAAAACAGCAGTGGTTAGACCACAGCTTAAAAAACCTAACTTGGACCCTCGCTCACCAAGTAATTATAGACCTATCTCTAATGTCCCGTTTCTCTCTAAGATTCTAGAAAAACTAGTTGCGAGACTGCAGTCATATCTAGACACGCATAACCTCTTAGATAAATTCCAATCAGGCTTCCGGCACGGCCACAGCACAGAAACTGCTCTAACTAGAGTGGAGAATGATATAATGGTCTCGAGTGATGCAGGAAACATCACTGTTCTTGTTCTGTTAGATCTTAGTGCTGCGTTCCACACGGTAGATCACTCCATTTTAGTAAATAGGCTTCACTCCACTGTCGGCATTAGAGGAACAGCCCTTAAATGGTTCAACTCCTATCTTACAAACCGTTACTACTTCATCCAAATGGATGATTATGGCACCCCCTCACCTATGTACTGCTTAACTATGGAGTCCCACAAGGGTCGGTGTTAGGCCCAGTGCTCTTCTCCCTCTACATGCTCCCACTAAGCGCTATTATACGGAAGCATAATGTTAGTTACCACTCTTACGCTGATGACACTCAGCTATACTTATCGTTTAAATCATGTGATAAAGCATCAACCGGCACTTTAATTAGCTCCTCAGTGATATTAGGGATTGGATGAATGACAACTTACATTTACATTTACGGCATTTAGCAGACGCTCTTATCCAGAGCGACTTACATGTCCTAATTACAGGGACAGTCCCCCTGGAGCAACTCAGGGTTAAGGGTCTTGCTCAGGGACCCAGTGGTGGTAGTGCTAGAGGTGGGATTCGAACCGCGGACCTCTTGATCCAGAGATCCGTAGGCAAGTGCCCTACCACTAGACCACCGCCACCCAACTTCCTCTCACTAAACCCTGAAAAAACTGAGCTACTCTTGTTTTGTAGTAGTGATGTAGACAGGGCCAACTTCATTTCGCATATCCGGGATGCAGGGTTGAAGTATTCAGTTAGCACTCTGTTACGTAACCTTGGTGTTATTTTCGATTCAAATCTTTCATTTAATCCTCGTGTTAATGCAGTAGTGAAGACATGCTTCCTGCACCTTCGGAACATTGCCAAACTACGGCGTTTTCTGTCAATGGAAGACACGGCGAAAGTAGTACATGCATTTGTATACAGTAGATTAGATTACTGTAATGCCCTACTTTCTGGAAGCTCTCAGGGCACATTAAGCACCTACAGCGCATTCAGAACACAGCCGCTAGGATTGTTAGCAGGAGCAGGAAGTACGACCACATAACTCCCATACTCTCCTTGCTTCACTGGCTTCCTGTTAGGTACAGGGCTGACTTCAAGGTCCTCCTCTTAACCTACAAGGCACTTAAAGGTCTTGCCCCAATATACCTACCCGAACTGCTTAATGCCTATACACCTAACCGCCCACTTAGATCCCAGAATAAAGATCTCCTAACTGTCCCTCCATAAATAAATGTATAGGAGCACGAGCCTTCAGTTACAGGGCCCCTAGATTGTGGAACAGCTTGCCTGCTTCTGTACGGGATGCCAATTCAGTCTCAGTCTTTAAATCACGGCTGAAGACTTACTGCTTTAGTTTATCTTGCCCGCACCAATCACCATAGTGCACCACTACTAATGTCCTGGTGCTGCTGTACATGCCATCGCACTGTTTCATTTCTGTGTCTGTCACTACTGGATCCTGCTCATTACTGACCTCCTCATTCCATTTCTCACCCCACATGTCCGGGGGGGCCCACTGTGGTCATCACCTGAGTCCAATGAGCTACCATCATACTACCAGAGCTACCATCTTGTTGTATCATCAGCAAATTTGGTGATGTGGTTGGAGCTGTGCTTGGCTGCACAGTCGTGGGTCATCAGTGTGAACAGCAGTGGGCTGAGCACACAGCCCTGGGGGGCTCCTGTGCTCAGTGTGATGGTGTTGGAGGTGCTGCTACTGATCCTGACTGACTGGGGTCTCCCAGTCAGGAAGTCCAGGATCCAGTTACAGAGGGAGGTGTTCAGGCCCAGCAGCCTCAGCTTCTCACTCAGGTTCTGAGGGATGATGGTGTGGAAAGCTGAACTGTAGTCAATGAACAGCATTCTGACATAACTGTCCTTTCTGTTCAGATGAGAAAGGGCCAGATGGAGGGTGGCAGAGATTGCATCGTCCGTTGAGCAGTTGGGACGATACACAAATTGCAGGGGGTCTAGTGAGGAGGGGATTTGAGTCTTGATGTGCCTCATGACCAGCCTCTCGAAGCACTTCATGATGATAGGTGTGAGTGCGATGGGACGATAGTCATTTAGGCAGGAATGTGTCTTTGGATTTGGATTTCTTTGGCACTGGAATGATTCTGGTGGTCTTGAAGCACCTAGGAACAACAGTGGTGCTCAGAGAGATGATGATGTCGGTGAGTACATCGGCCAGTTGTTCTGCACATCCTCTGAGCACACGACCTTGAATTTTGTGTAGACCAGCAGCTTTCTGTGCGTTGACTCAGTATAGATCTTCTCAGAGCGATGTTTCTGTCTGAGCGAAATGCAGAGAGTCCGGCGAGTTGGATGGCGGTGTCCGGAACGCTGTCGCTGAGCCATGTCTCTGTAAAAACAAAAACACAGCAGTCTCTGTCCTCACGCTGGGTGTTCAGCTGGAGTCGTATACAGTCCAGTTTATTATCCAGGGAGCGGACATTGGCGAGGAGGACGGACGGGATAGCCGGTCGGCTGGCGTTAGCCTTTAGCTGAGCCCGGACCCCAGCACGCTTGCCGCGTTTCTGTTTCCTCTCGCACCACTTCCAATGTCCTCTCAGTCAGCCAGGTACAGCAGGCAATCTCGGGGACTGAAGGCCTGGTCTTCTCAGCACGCCGAGATCCCATAGCGTTGTTCGGAGAGTCGCTGAAAGAGTGTATCCTGGCTGATTCCTGAGCTCCAGCAGTGTATGGTGGCTGTATTTAAGAGCATTCACAGATGTGACGCTCATGTGCAAGTCTTATGGTGAAAAGTAGTTGGATGAAAGACTTTTTTTACAGACTTCAGCACCAAAGTTTGGACCCCGGAGCGGCCGCTGCATGTTACTGCGCCGCCATCTTGGATTTAAGAAATGTGCATATCGATGTGTAATCTTGTTTTTATTTGTCTCTGGAAAAGAAAATTATTTAGATGCAGATAAACAACAAAAAACATCCCTGATTTATGAATTAAAAGATCAACAAAAATGTGTTTCTAACTGAGGACAAAATTAGGATACCCTCCCCTCCTAATAGCTAGTGTTCCCCCATTGGCTGAAATGAGACGCTATGAGGCACTTCTTGTAGCATCTTTCAGTCTCTGTCTGGTCTGAGGAACGCCGGATCCACTCCTCAGTGCAGAATTCTTTAAGCTGTGAGATGTTTGAGGGGTTTTTTCATGTACAGCCTGATTCAAGTCACCCCACAGCATCTCAATGGGATTAAGATCTGCGCTTTGACTCGGACACTCCAGGACTCTCCATTTCTTCGTTTTCAGCTAGTCCTTGTGATATGACTTGCCGCCACAAACTTCTGTGAAAGAATCCCAATGCCAAAAGCAGCCATAGACATCATTTATTTACAAGCTATATAAAACTATGTAAAATAATGCTTACTAAGGGTTACTTAAGGGTTGGGGGGGGGGGGGGGAGGCGAACAAATAGTCGTGATAACAGTAAAAAGTGCTTCTCCTATGAGTGATCAAGAAGGGAAACAGCAGATTACCTGTGATGCTGAGTCCGTGTAATACTGAGTCCAGATCAAGGACAGCTTGATGAGCATTATAGACCAATCAAAGGTCCAGTTTAGTAAAAACAGGCTCCCCGTAATACATCAAAGGCAGTGTATACAGGCAGTGGGTACCTTTGATGGTGATTTTGTTGAGTGTGAGTTAGTTGATACATGGTCTGATGACCCCAAGAATGGTCTTAGACTGCCATCAGAGTGTTGGGTTGTGAGTCCAGAGCCATGGGAACCCAAACCCAAAGTGATCTGTGAGTCTGGGGAAGAAATCAACAGAAAACTAAACTGTTCTTCAGGGTCAAGAGAAATGGTAACGCTGATTTTTTTTGGGTCTGGGCTGATATGGTCCTGGAGCCAAGGGGTTGATTATCCAGGGTACAGATCCATAAAGGTGGGTCTCTGGGGGTTAAAGAGAATGAGTTGACTGAGTATCCATGAAGTTTCCAGCTGCCCCAGAGTCTCCTAGTGTGTTGAAGGTTCTGTCCTTCTACAGATGTTCCATCTGGGCAGAGGATGACGATAGACAGCAGAAATTGATCCCAAGGGGTTCTAATGCTTGCATGCACCCACAGTGTTTCCCTGTCACCTTAGGGCCCTTGCCTTTTCCTCGTAAATCTTGGACAATCCTCCTTACGATGCGAGGAAACCACAGTAGGCGCAGATGCCAAGACGAGCCCATCTTCCTTTTCCTGGGAGGAGAGACCTGCTTGTCCAAGCTGCATAGGCTCAGGTGTGGAGATGGGTGGTTGAACTGGTTCAGTGGCATTGTGCACTCATGAAGGTATAGGTGTGCTTCATTGGGGCTGGCTATTTAAGCCCCAATGAGTCAGAACATAGCGTAGCTTATTAACAGAGGCTAAGCCTCCAAGTAATTTTGGGATTTTAGGTCCTTGTGTTTTGTTTTGGTGACAGTGGAAAATAAAGTGATGTTCTTGATCCCTGGCTCCATGTTGACATCCTACCAACACCAGCTTTACACATCAATAGTAGCAAGAGCCTGCTGTAGGTCCCAGTAGCTCACTTTAACAGCATTTAGCAGACACGCTTATCCAGAGCAAGCTTATCCTTATTTCCCGACTGCAGGAACAGCCCCCCAGGAGGAACTTGAGGTGCAGGGTTTTGCTCAGGAACCCAGTGGTGTTCTAATTCTGTCAGTGGTTCTTGAGAGGATTCTACAACTGGATTGGAGGCTAAATTCAGGGGATTATTATAGTATACTCTTAGGGAAGACAGACTCATTGGAGGAAGTTGAGGCCTGTTGTGTTGGTGCTTGTCTCTATGATAGGAAGATTGCAGGATCAAGTCCTGGACAAGTGCATTTTTCTGCAGTACTCTCTAGCAAGGCACTGTCCTCAGTACTGCTCCATTGTTGCTGGATATGGTTGCTCAGCAATCTGAACAGCATTTTGCAGTGGAGGCCTTTTTTTTTCTGGTGGGCTCAGTGTACCTCCAAACCATGGGTTTGAAAAATTGCTGCAATTGCTGCAACACTGACGTGCCCAAATGTTTGGTAACATTGAGAAATTTCAGAGGTCTGGAACCACCAGCCGTCTTTCTATATCCTTACAGACATGAGTAAACGGGGACGAAAGAAAACTAGCTCAGATGAGTAGCCAAAAAACCGAATGGACACTATGAATGAAGTCCTAAGTTCCTTTATGGAGATCAGAGAACATTACAGAAAGACAACCAGTGAGGAAGCTCCATCCATAAAGCACTAGAGCACTAGTCAGAGGCGAAGATGAACTGGAAAAGGAGAAAAGGGAACATTTTCTATGAAGGTCAGTGAAGGTTAGAGTCACGAATAATGTTTCAGAGAGGAGAAGTTAGAAACAGAAGTGGTTTTTGTCCTCAGTGGTGTCTCTGTTGAAATTTTGCCACTGACATGTGGTTTCCCCCAGATTCAACTCTCAAAAATGAAACCATAAAGAAGTATCCAGGCACGCTAATGGTTGTCTGACCACCAGCAGTGCGATGTCTTCATATTTTCTGCTGTCGAGCTTTTTGTAGAAATACGTTCCTCTGGCATCCATGGGAACCAACCCATTGTATTTGGTTCTGGACGATTAAAACTTGTAGATTTTTGATAGATTTGTAGATTTCCTATCAGAATCTCCAAAATAAGCCACAGTCCTGCCAGGTCACTTGTAACATACCCTGGAGTCTCAAGTGGTTTCATGTAGTGAATGTCTCACAGCTGTCCAGAAGAGTGTGTGGTAGACTGCAACTTTAGAGGACAGGTTCTGATTGCTGTTAAAAAGCACCTAAAGATGATGAGGCCTATTTAATACATTTTTTGATGTCCATTTAAAAACTGCATCTTCAGACAGAATACATCCAAGAGACTTGAAGTACGATGTGGACACAACAACGGTGAGTTAGAGACAGAAAAGGTGGGATATTTTGCTGGTGACTCAGAGGACAATTGACATAGGGCGTTCCATTTAGGCAGCAGTGGCCAAGTGGTTAAGGACTTGGGCCCCAGGATCAGAAAGTCATGGGTTCTAATCCTAGACCAGTAGGTTGCCATGAGGTATCCTTGAGAAAGGTACTGTCCCCATCACTGCTCCACAGACATTTTCAATAGCTGCCCCTTGCTGCATGAGTGTTTGTGTATGGGTGAAATGCAGAGGTGTCATTTCGTTGTGGTTCAATGTTTGCATGCCATGTTTCACAATGATGAGAGTAGTCACTTAGGGCAGCTTTTGGGCCAAAAACGTTCCAGAGAGGCTTCCTTTGCACCATGACAACGGCCTTAGAAAGTTCCAGAAAGGCTATAAACACATCTGTTGTAACTTACTATCAGTGGTTCTTAAAATTATTTGACAATTCTGCTTGCCCCATGACTGGAAGATCATTGAGTTATGTCCCGTACCATTAGGTTACCCTGAGGTACCCCTGAACAAGGTTCCGTCTCCCAACACTGCTCTCTGGGTGCTGAATATGGCTGCCCAGCATTTTGGGCCGCATTGGGCAGTGGAAGCATTTTGGTTCACTGTAGCGCATGCACGGTTACACAACTCAGAGTTAAAACAAAGCCATGAGGTTGAGTGATCTGTCCATAGGCCATAGGATCTGCCCATAGGCTCCTCAAGGGTGTGTGCCTCGCTTTACACTCTCTACACCCACGACTGTGTGGCCTCCAGTAGCTCAAACTTCATCGTGAAGTTTATTGACAACACAGTAGTGATCGGCCTCGTCTCCAACAAATCGGCCTACTTAGAGGAAGTGTAGAATCTAGCAAATTGGTGTCAGACTAACTACCTCCAGCTGGCACTCACACGTGAGCTCCCAGATTGATAACGCGAGGTCTACCAGTGGCTCTACCACCTGAGGTAGCTGAGAGGATTTAGGGTTTCCTGTGATCTTAAAAACCTTCTACTCAGCTGCCATCTAAAGTGTCCTGACCCTGAACATGACAACTTGGTTTGGGAACTGCTCTCTTCAGGACCGTCAAGCGTTGCAGGGAGTGATCAGCTCAGCTGAGAGCTGCACCAGATCTGTTCTGTCCTTCCTGCAGGACATTTACACCAACACTGCAGGTCCAGAACAACAAAATCATTATGGACTCCTCACACCCTGCAAACGGCCTGTTCCACCCGCTCAGCTCAGGCAAACGATTCCACAGCCTCATGACCAGGACAGCTGGACTCAAGATTTCCCACGGCCATGAGGGTCTTCAAACAGGACAACCAGGACAATTGGGTCAAACACAACCTGTCACGTTAGTACTTGCGTGTAAGTTAAACAGTTAAATTCTGTTCAATTTTTGCCATTTACCTGTGGTTCCCCGTGGATTAAGAGAAGAGGAAGTTCTCAATTTACACAAATAATCAAATGTCTGCTAAAATAAATGCGATAGAATTAATCGATACGCCACTGCTCAGTACAAAGACATCTTATGTAATTAATAACTGCAATAAACCCTTTTTCCAAGAAGGGGTGCAACTTTGTTTCCTGTAGATAAAAAAATGAAAGCAATATTTGATTTCAAAGATGCTTCACATGAACAGCTGTAATGACTTTAACGTTGGCAGGAGGAGCTCTAAGGGCTAATAAAAATTCGAATCATTTGCTTTAAAACGTGCTCATGCAGTTCTTTTATTATAGTAGCCAACAGATCAAAGAAAGCCAAAATAAGTCAAAATAACTTTGAACTGTTTGATTTCTTTGCCAGATTTGGAAGCTGGTTGGGCTCACTGGTTCTAAGCACTTCATACCGCAATGGATTTTAAGTGAAAGTGACTATTTGTCATTGTGAACCACACAGAATTCATTCTTCCAAGAGGGGGCAGCCATATCCAGCACCCAGGGAGCAGTGATGGGGCAGTACCATGTTCAAGGGAACCTCAGGGTCACCTCCTGGTGTGGGAATCAAACCCACGACCTTCCGCTCTTAATGGGCCTGTCCCAGAACAGTGATGTGGACCGCATCCTGCTCAAGGGAACCTGAGGGCAACCTACTGGTCTGGAATTTGACCCCACAATTTTCTGATCCTGGGGCAGAATCCCTTACCACTAGGCCACTGCTGTCCCACAGTTCAGTGCTTTGGTATATCGTGATCCAGATTTGACCCAGATTTAAAGAGGTAATATTGAGACTATGAAGGTAGGACGCCCCTTTGGGTACCAAATGAGCCCAAAATTTGTCAAAATAAGGTTTGTCCCACATTGGAAATGTGTGAGCGGGACCGAGCCAAGTAGTGCAGGTCTTTACTGGCATGTAACCTGGGTAGTGATGCATCTCTGTATATCATTAGTTTTCTCCATTACTTTTTTTATTCTTAATTTCTAATAAAGCATTATAGTTGTTGAAGGACTACTCAGTGCTGCCCTTCTCCTCCAACCTTTCTCAACTGTGGTGAGGTTTTTGCAGAGAACAGAGCATGTTGTCATCGATTGCCCAAATAGTTTAACCTGTGGTCTGAGGTGTTGTTCTCAAAACTATTTAAATCCACACACACTCAATCTGACACACACTTCTGACTGGACTGCTCTGGGAGACTGCAGACAGGTAATTCAATTCAATTCAATTTATTCTTATATAGCGCCTTTTACAACACAGTTGCCCCAAGGCACTTTACAATGGTGGTGGATGGTGGAACAGGTTACAGTAATAGATGTTAAAGCCGGACGACTACGAAGGAGAGGAACCAAAAACTCCACTGTGTGGAGAAAAAAACCTCTGAGGGTCCAAGGTTAACCAGCTACCCAACCCCCTTGGGTATACTAACAGTACAGAGTTAGTTTGGTTTTAGACTCCAGGATCAGTGAGGAGTCCCAAGTTGCTTCCAGGTACCGATGAGCCGCCAGGGTCCCTTGGCGCATCAGATGCATCACACAGACCAGATGGTAGTTCGGTACTGGACTCAGGTGATGACCACAGCGGCCCCCCGGACATGTGGGGAGAGAAATGGAATGAGGGGGTCAGTAATGAGCAGGATCCAGTAGTGACAGACACAGAAATGAAACAACAGTGCGATGGCATGTACAGCAGCACCAGCGACATTAGTAGTGCTGCACTATGGTGATTGGTGCGGGTAAGATAAACTAAAGAAGTAAGTCTTCAGCCGTGATTTAAAGACCGAGACTGAATCGGCATCCCGTACAGAAGCAGGTAAGCTGTTCCACAATCTGGGGGCCCTGGAACTGAAAGCTCGTGCTCCTATACATTTATTTATGGAGGGACAATTAGGAGATCTTTATTCTGGGATCTAAGTGGGCGGTTAGGTGTATAGGCATTAAGCAGTTCGGTTAGGTATATTGGGGCAAGACCTTTAAGTGCCTTGTAGGTTAAGAGGAGGACCTTGAAGTCAGCCCTGTACCTAACAGGAAGCCAGTGAAGCGAGGAGAGTATGGGAGTGATGTGGTCGTACTTCCTGCTCCTGCTAACAATCCTAGCGGCTGTGTTCTGAATGCGCTGTAGGAGCTTAATGTGCCCTGAGAGCTTCCAGAAAGTAGGGCATTACAGTAATCTAATCTACTGTATACTAGATTCTGTATAAATGCATGTACTACTTTCGCCGTGTCTTCCATTGACAGAAAACGCCATAGTTTGGCAATGTTCCGAAGGTGCAGGAAGCATGTCTTCGCAACTGCATTAACACGGGGATTAAATGAAAGATTTTAATCGAAAATAACACCAAGGTTACGTGCCAGAGTACTAACTGAAAACTTCAACCCTGCATCCCGGATATGCGAAATGAAGTTGGCCCTGTCTACATCACTACTACAAAACAAGAGCAGCTCAGTTTTTTCGGGGTTTAGTGAGAGGAAGTTGTTATTCATCCAATCCCTAATATCACTGAGGAGCTAATTAAAGTGCCGGTTGATGCTTTATCACATGATTTAACAGAGGAGTATAACTGAGTATCATCAGCGTAGGAGTGGTAACTAACATTATGCTTCCGTATAATAGTGCTTAGTGGGAGCATGTAGAGGGAGAAGAGCACTGGGCCTAACACCGACCCTTGTGGGACTCCATAGTTAACTAGTGACATAGGTGAGGGGGTGCCATAATCATCCATTTGGATGAAGTAGTAACGGTTTGTGAGATAGGAGTTGAACCATTTAAGGGCTGTTCCGCTAATGCTGACAGTGGAGTGAAGCCTATTTACTAAAATGGAGTGATCTACCGTGTGGAACGCAGCACTAAGATCTAACAGAACAAGAACAGTGATGTTTCCTGCATCACTCGAAACCATTATATCATTCACCACTCTAGTTAGAGCAGTTTCTGTGCTGTGGCCGTGCCGGAAGCCTGATTGGAATTTATCTAAGAGGTTCTGCGTGTCTAGATATGACTGCAGTTGTCTCGCAACTAATTGTTCCAGAATCTTAGAGAGAAACGGGACATTAGAGATAGGTCTATAATTACTTGGTGAGCGAGGGTCCAAGTTAGGTTTTTTAAGCTGTGGTCTAACCACTGCTGTTTTAAACTGATTGGGGACTACACCTGAGGTCAAGGATGCGTTCATGATATCAAGTATAGGTGTTGCTAGTACTCCTAAGGGTTCCTTCAGGAGCTTGGTTGGGATGGGATCTAACCGACAGGTTGTGGACTTTGCCTTGGTTATAACAGAAAATAGCTCAGAGTTATCGATGAGATTAAAATCACTAAAATATTGTGAGCACTGTTCTGGTAATGGATTAATTTGAGGGCTAATAGGGCACATTTGGAGCCTAATGTTATTAATTTTATCATTAAAAAACTTAAGAAACCTATCGTTAGTAAGTGATGTAAGTGGTAAGGTAAGTGATGGTGGTGGTAGTGGTGGTGGTCTGGTGGTGGTCTGGTGGTAGGGTGGTCTTGCCTACGGACCTCTATAGAAAGAGGTCCCAGGTTCGAATCCCACCATTCCCACTACCAACACTGGGTTCCTTAGCAAGACCCTTAACCCCTACTTGCTCTAGGAGCACTGACCCTGTAATTTGGACGTGGACGTTCTGGATAAGATTTGTCTGCTAAATGCCACAAATGTGAGAAAGGACTGAATAAAGTGATGTAGTGCACTTTGCATGAAAAAAGCTATTCCATAGAAAATGTAACTTTTATGTCTGTAAAAACTATTTGTCATTATCGCTTCTGATGGTTTTTTTTCAGCAAATGCATATTTTTGACAGTTCCTGCTTAAGGTACGTCTCTGCAAAGTGTAGGACCCCCACTCTTTCATGCACTACAGCATAGGTGTCAAACTCCAGCCCACGGGCCAAATCTGGCCCACAGTGTAATTATATTTGGCCAGCGAGGCAAACCAAATGACTACTAGAGCTGGCCCGCCGGTATAATACAGCGCATGTACCGCTAATACTAAAAATCCCAGAAAGCTCTGCTAGTGTTTTGGCGGACCCGTAAAAACTCTCTCCTCTGTTTAATGAAAAGAAGTTTAGTTTCACAACAGACTATGTTCAAAAAAGCCACATCACAAAGTGAGGCTGCTGTAAAGGCTAGTTTTATTGTGGCAGCAGAGACCGCAAGATCAGCCTGGCCCTTCAGTGAGGGAGAGTTTGTGAAAAAGTGCAGGATGAAAGTTTGTGACATTGTGTGCCCAGAGAAAAAGCAAGCATTTTCAAACGTGAGCCTGAGCAGAAACACAGTAGCTGATCACACATGTGATCTTGCCACCAATCTATATGAGCAGCTGATGGAAAAGGGAAGAGATTTGGGTGCATTCTCCCTTGCTGTGGATGAGAGCAGCAACATATCTGATACTGCCCAGCTGTCGGTCTTCATCCGTGGAGTGGACTCAGATCTGAGTGTTACGGAGGGACTAAAATCAATGCATGGCACAACCACAGGAAAGGAAATCTTTGAAGAGGTTTCCAAATGTGTAACTGAAATGAAGCTGCTTTGGTATAAATTCGGATTAAGGACAGATGGTGCGCCAGCGATAAGCGGTCGGGAGAGTGGACTGGTGGGCAGGGTTCGGGAGAAGATGCGGGAGGAGAACTGTGCAGGTGAGCTAACTGTTATCACTGCATTATACATCAAGAATCACTGCTTGGTGAAGCCCTAAAGATGGAACATGTTATGACCACAGTAACAGTAGTTAACTTTATAAGAGCCCAAGGTCTGAATCACCACCAGCTCAAGTCTTTTTTGGAGGAGTGTGGTTCGGAAGACACAGACGTGCCGTATCACCCAGAGGTGAGATGGTTAAAAATACTGAACAGATGTTTGGAGCTGCGTGAGGAAATAGTTCAGTTTCTGGAAAGCAAAGGGAAAGACACAGCAGAGCTCCGGGAGCAGACGTCTCTGTGGGAGCTGGACTTTGTGTGACATCACGAGCCATCTCGATACCCTGAACCTGCAGCTTCAGAAGAGCATCATCACAGACATGTACGCTGCAGGGAGGGCTTTTAAACTCAGCTGTGCCTGTGGGAGAATCAGATCCTGCAAGAAAGCCTGGGCCATATTCCCTGCTGCCTTACAATTAAAACGCAGATCTCCACCACTGTGTTCCCACGTGCACAGTCTGCTGAAAAACTCAGCAGGTACTCGGCGATTTGCCGACTCTGATCTCCAGAAATGCAGGTTTGAACTGCTCAGTAATCCGTTTGCAGTTGACGTGGAAAACGCAGCTACCGACCTCCAAATGGAGCTGAGTGAACTCCAGTGTAGAGACACACTGAAGTCAGAGTGTGATGCTGTGGATGGTGCACAGTTTCCACACTTCATCCCTGACACAAGGCCTCAGCTCCACACCCAAGCTGCTCAGATGTTCTCCATGTTCAGCAGCACTGATCTGTGAGCGACTGTTCTCTTCCCTGAAGATGACCAGAACATATCATGGGAGTCGTCTGACAGATGAACACCTTTGCTCCATCCTGAGGATTTCCACATCTCAGAGCCTGAGCCAAGATATTGATGAACTAGCATCCAAGAAGAGCTGCCAGGTATCTGCTTGAACACAGAGCAGATCAGCGTGTAGCGAACTGAGCACGATTCAAGTTGTCTTTGTGCACTTTTTCTCGCTCGTCCAAGGCATTAAGGGTTAAACGGTTGCACGTTCACTGAAGGATATTATTATTAGTCAATTGGTTTATTATTGTTATTTTATTTTTAAAAGTATTATTAGCCTGTGGAAAAAGATTACTGTTCAAATTTAAATCAGAAGGTTGCAATAAAAAAAAGGCATATGATTTTTATTTAAATTTTATTTAAGAAATGAATGCCATTGATGTTTTTTTTATTTTTTATTCGATTTTGCATGTGTGCAATATTAAGTTATATATTATGTAGTATTAAGCTTTGCTTGTTCCCTATTGTTTAAACTTGTTTAGGTCCATTTCTTCAATAAATATCAATGTTGGCCCGTGACTTTGTCCAAGTTTTAAATTTTGGCCCACTGTGTATTTGAGTTTGACCCCCTTGCACTACAGGATGAAGGTATTACTCGCCGTCGCCGCTGCCGCTCTTGTGGCCGTTACCAGCGCAGCCAGCTTGTCTCTGGAGGACCTGGAGTTCCATGCCTGGAAACTGAAGTTTGGTGAGAAATCTCTGTAAAGTTTGCTTTTTTTCTTTATTTATTTTTTTTCCCACTGCAGGAAAAATAGAGAAAAGTAAATAAATGTATACATATTTTAGATTTTATCCAAGCTAAAGGAAAAAAGATTTTTCTTAACTGGATTGTCAATTAAAAAAAACATTTTAATAAAAAGAATAGTGTCTACTTTCAAAACTTCTTCTTCTTATCTTCTTGTTCTTACTTGTGAGACACTGTCCATATTCGTATTTATGCAAAAGTTCTTTTTTTTAACAAGTTGATTTTGTTGCTTTTGTTTCTAGTTGCATTGCATTGTAAAAGGCAATTAAATGTTCCTGGAGAGCAATAAAAATCTTCTCTTTAGCCCAATTCTGATAATGTCCAATTCTGAACCCGTCCAATGATGAAAGACTTTTAGGGGCAGCTGTGGTCTCCTGGTTTGAGTAGAGGGTTTTAAAAATGAAGGATTGGGGTTTTGATCCCCAAGACAGGGAGGACAAATGATGAGATGAACAACACTTTCTCTCTCCTATATTCATGGCTGAAGTGCCCTTGGTACTCTAAAGTGCCCGTGCCCCCATAACTCCCCTCTGGGTGTAGGTAGAGTAGCCCACTGGTGCTGGTGTGTGTAGGACAGGTCACAACCAGAGGACAAATTCACTCCCTGTTGCGTCAGTTCAAGGAGAATGTCTCAAAGACAATGTTCTGGCAAACCATGAGGCTCAAAGAGGGAGTCTCAGGTCTCTGGGGGGTTTGTCAGGCAGAGGTCACTGAAAAGTCTGGACTCTTCTCAGTGGCAGGAAGGGATAAGATCCATTCTGAAAGGATCTGGGCCTCACTGGCCTCAGAGGCCTGGTCAAATAAGCCAGTGTTGAAGTGAGTTTGTAGAAACTAAAGAATGTGTGTGTTTGTCTCCCAGGTAAAAGTTACGGTTCTGAAGAAGAAGAGTTTCGACGTAAGATGGTCTGGATGGACAATCGCAAACTGATCCTGGAGCACAACCTACTGGCTGACCAGGGTATCAAGAGCTACAGACTCGGCCTGAACCACTTTTCAGACCTGGTGAGAACACACACACACACTCACACACACACACATCCTTCACTCTGATATCTGGTCATGAAACTCAGGTGGGACTTGATTTGGTAGGTATCTAGAATTTAATGGGTACACATGCACTACTTCCTGTAAATACTTGGTTCTTACATAGTAATTACAAAATGTCCAAAATTTTATTACGAAACAAGACACTTTTTAGCTTCCCAACATCTCTGACTCCAACAGGACAACCAAGAGTACCAGGCCATGTTCCTGGGCTGCCTGCAAACCTATGACATAAGTGAGAACCAAACTGCATCTCCGTTCCATGAACCAGCAGGAGACGCTGCTTTGTCCAGCTCTGTAGACTGGAGGAAGAAAGGTTACGTGACTGCGGTCAAGGACCAAAAGCACTGCGGTTCCTGTTGGGCGTTCAGCGCGGTGAGTCACTGTAAAGTGAAAGGAGGACATAATATTTTGTTTCCAAGGTTCTCTGTAGATGAACATGTTCTCCAGATGGAGCTGAAATTTAAACTGAATATAAAGGATTAGATCAGAGTCTAGGCATTAGTTCACCTCCGACCCCCACCACCTTTTATGTTCCCCATTGAAGGTCCTAGTTTCACTTTTTGGCCAGTGTATAGCAACTCAGCTTAGATTTAGCTTCACTGCCATTATGTGAAGTTCAGGTACAGAGCCAACAAAATGCAATTAACAAGTACGAGGAATATTCTAAATGGCGTGTAAATTACAGGAAGTGGTGTAAATTAATGGGAAGTGCAGCATCAGTGATGATATATTACAGTATGTACAGTGTTGTAGACAATAGAAGTTAACTTTAGAACAACAGAACAAAAGAACAGGGGGCAGCGGTTTCAGAGCGAGTATGAGCATTTTGGAAATTCTCTGTTGTCAATGGTTTTGATCTTTTAAAGGCCCGACAGGAACCCTGTGAAGAGGAACATCCCCCCTGGGAAGTCATAGCTTTTGAAAGAACCCCAAAATGTTCTCGCTCCCTCAAATTTCCATCTTGTTTCTCCGTCTCTCCCTCAGACGGGCGCACTAGAGGGCCAGATGTTCAAGAAGACGGGACAGTTGGTGTCTCTCAGTGAGCAGCAGCTGGTCGACTGCTCCTCCGAATTTGGAAACCGTGGCTGTAATGGAGGACTTGCATGTCAGGCCTTTGAGTACATCAGAAAAGGCAGGGGTCTGGAATCAGAGGCTTCTTATCCCTATGAAGCCAGAGTGAGTCCAAGATAAATGAATACCTTTTTAATCCCAGGGTTTCAATCAGCCTTTAGAGATGGACTAACAAAGAGCAGACCTCACTGATCTAAACCACAGACCATAACTCCTCAATAAACTACAGACCGTAACTCCTAAATAAACTACAGACCGTAACTCCTCAATAAACTACAGACCGTAACTCCTCACTGATCTAAACTACAGACCGTAACTCCTCAATAAACTACAGACCGTAACTCCTCAATAAACTAGACTGTAACTCCTCAATAAACTACAGACCGTAACTCCTCAATAAACTACAGACTGTATCTCCTCACTGCTCTAAACTACAGACCGTAACTCCTCTATAAACTACAGACCGCAACTCCTCACTGCTCAAAACTACAGACCGTAACTCCTCACTGATCTAAACCACAGACCATAACTCCTCTATAAACTACAGATCGTAACTCCTCTATAAACTACAGACCGTAACTCCTCACTGCTTAAAACTACAGACCGTAACTCCTCACTGATCTAAACCAAAGACCGTAACTCCTCTATAAACTACAGACCGTAACTCCTCACTGATCTAAACCACAGACCGTAACTCCTCAATTAACTACAGACCGTAACTCCTCAATAAACAACAGACTGTAACTCTTCACTGCTCTAAACTACAGACTGTAACTCAAGAAGAAACTACAGACCGTTTTTCAAAGCTCCATGTGATCAAGGCCTTTAACCAGTAAGGAAATGTTCTCGTGTCTCCTCAGGACGGAAGGTGCAAGTTTAACAGTAACAGTGTCGTTGCTAAATGCAGTGACTTTTTCTTCGTGACCAGTGGAAACGAGGAGACCCTGCAGAAAACCGTGGCCTCAGTTGGACCTGTTTCTGCGTCCATCGACGTCTCCCATCGCAGCTTCCAACACTATAAGTCCGGTAAACCATAAAAACCAGTCCTGTTTCATTTCCTTTGAATGAAAATGTAAAACTGAGGAATATTTGAATTTCTTTTGAATCGTTTTAGAAAATTATAATTTATACACAAAAAGTCTTTCAGCTGTTCTCATTTAGGGGTCGTCATAGCAGATAATGTCTCCATTTCTTCATGCATTTATTCTGCATCTTCCTCTTTCACACTGTCCCCCTGCATGTCCTCTCTCACCACGGATCTAATGACACCAAGAGGGTTAAGTACTGTTAGCTCTTTCTTTCTGAGGTACCCTTGAGCAAGGGACTGTCCCAATCACTCCCAAGGCACAGGATATGGCTGCCCCCTGCTGGACAGTGTTTGTGGGCTAAATGCTTGTGTGTCACTTTCACTTTTGCCCTTATTGACCATATCTGATTAATTTCCTGTTTATAATGTCACTAATTCACAAATTGTTCACTTGGAAGTCTGAAGCTCTTAACGGATGATTAAATGTCTTCTTGCAGGTGTTTATGATGAACCAAAGTGCAGTAGCACCAACCTGGGTCATGCCATCCTAATTGTTGGTTACGGCACCGAAGACTCAAAGGACTACTGGCTGGTCAAGAACAGGTAAAGGAACGTTCTGCAATGGAAAAATCATTCACAGCTCAAAGAGGAAACTGATTTTTTTTAATAAATACTGAATATTTGTGGTAGACGTTGAATTCTTAGTATTGGTAATTTTGTATGCTATACTATTGTATCTGGTGAATAATACATTGTGGTGCAGAATAATTGTTGAAGAGTTGTTGATGCTAATATGTAGGAGGTGCTGTACAACTCATGGTGGATTTTGTAGGATTTATAGTGGACACTACATCCTTTATAGCAGATACTAAATCCATTGTAACCATTTGGAAACTGTAACGGTGGCGGGGTGCAGGAAGGATGTCTACACAGAGCCAGTGATCCAGAACATAACTTTATTTGACATAGTCACCAAAACAAGACACAAGGACCAACAGAATCTCCGTTAACATAAGGCTTAGCCTTCGTGAATGAACCGTGCTCTGTTCTGACTCATTGGGGCGTAAATAGCCAGCCCCACTGAAGCACACCTGTACCTGTGAATGCAACATTCAAGAAACTTACGTGAATCTAGACCAGGGGTCGGCGACCTTTAACACTCAAAGAGCCATTTGGACCCAGTTTCCACAAAAGAGAAAGGAACCGCAAATCCTTTTTGACATTTAAAATGAAGATAACACTGTATATATGTTTTTTTTGCTATTAGGCTATTATGTTGCTTGGGAAATTTTATTTATGCAAAGGAAACATTGTTTAGAACTTTGTAAAAAAGTTGAAGCTCTCTTTCAAATGAAACAAAAAGCCAAACTTAAAGTATACATGCAGTGTATACTGTAACTGTTAGACCCTCAGCTATTGGCTAAAGAAATAAAGTTGGCGTGAAAATACTCCAATCACGGCGTAAAGTGTGTGTTTCTGAGCTGAACTTGTTTTTGTCTCGTATACGGGACACAGCGTGTGCGTGCGTGCGTGCGTGCGTGCGTGCGTGTAAAAGAACAACGAATAAAAATATAATACACTTAAATTTTTATTATTTACATTTACGGCATTTAGCAGACGCTCTTATCCAGAGCGACTTCCATGTCCTAATTTCAGGGACAGTCCCCCTGGAGCAACTCAGGGTTCAGGGTCTTGCTCAGGGACCCTTCATTTAGTTATCTTCCAAAGCCACAGGGAGCCGCAACGTAAGGATGAAAGAGCCGCGGGTTGCCGACCCCTGATCTAGTCCATAAAACAGGTTTCACCGGCCTGAGTGTTCTTGGTGAAGGTGTGGGAATAGGAGATCGTAGTGATGGCAGGAACACAAGAGTTCATCTCCTCAGACCCATCACTGCGGTCTATGTGTCCAAACCGGAACCAATCCTTCCATAGGCAATCGTACCCAAAAGTACGAGTGTCGAGCTTTGCTACTGTCCTTCTCCTCTGAGTGATCATGGCATGTCTAGGGCATTCCCAGAAATTCCGATCTCCAAGACCAGTGCATAATCCTGAACATGAGCGCCGCTCACCATCTCAGGTGCATAATTCATACCACAAACCTGCAAAGTCTCCAAGGCGTGTACATCCTCCAGAACAGGAGGCTCGCTGTTGGTTTCACTGTGCTGACTGCTCGGGGCCTGCAGTGCAACATTCGGCAACCAGTTGCTCCGTGCCGAGTCCAGTGAAACGTCCGGGAGATCTGGAGATACAGTTCATGACCTCCTTTAGGAAGGAGGTTGGCTTTGTGCCTCTTTCTGACTCTTGACGATCAATGACGATCTCCAGAGGGGCACCAAATTTCTGATAGTTTTTAGCAAACCATTTCAACATAGGCATACACTCACTCAGTTCATACTCTTGTCCTGTCCCCTTGTCTGCAAAGCGAGAACTATCCATCTCCTGCTTGGATGTCAGACAAATGGTCTTGTCCTTTTCTTCCCCATGGCTCTCTACCCCATGTACCTGCAGGATTAATCTCATGGTGTCCAGGTTCTCATAAAAATAACAATTTATTAGCTTCTTTTCCATACTCAAACATGCAAAACGGTGTGCAAACTGCCCTCCTTGACACTGAGCACAGACCGAGGTAGAACAGGGCATAGTTTGGTTACAAAAAAAAACACTGAATGTGGAGGAAGATCAAAGGAAATTCCCTTTTAAGTAAATTGTGAATTGAATCATTTGTTAACAAACCAAATAACAGCATTAGTGGTAGTTTATGTATATATGGTAGTTAGTGGTAGTTTAGGAAGATATATATAACTGCTTTATGGACCAAGAAGCCCATTCACCACCATGTTCCTCAGCAAGACCCTCAACCCCAGTTTGCTCCTGTAATTGGACACCAGATGTCTTCACAAATCCCACACTAACAGTCCTTTTTTCTGCAGCTGGGGTGCTGGTTGGGGAGATAACGGCTACATCAAAATGTCCAGGAACAAGAGGAACCAGTGTGGCATCGCCACAAGAGCCACCTACCCTGTGGTTTAAAGGTATTTTTCATTACAAGGTTCCACTTCCCTAGTTCTAGAGAAGCCCAGCTTTGATCTTTTCTGAGATAATAAGAATCCTCCACTGCTCCAAGGTGTGCCTCAAGGCTCAGTACTGGGTCCACATATTGTTGTCGTTTAAATGTGACTTTTAGACTAAATTACCTGTTTTTAATTGAACAGATTGACAGAAATGGGCTTGAAAACGTCACAATAAGCTCCTTCCTTTAAGTTTCTTTATTCTTAATTATTTTATAACAGCATCCTGTCTTCTCTCCAGACAGAAAACCTTATTGAACCAATGATCACTTGTGGTCTGTTACCTAGCAACCAATGGTATATCTGTGACTGAAACATTAACAAACAAAAAGAATTACACAAAATTTCTGTTGTGAAAACGCAACTTTGGGTTAAAAGTAAACCGTTTAATTGAATTTCCATGTCCAGTTTTACCTTCCTTGTCTGAGAGTACAAACCACCTTAAAGTCATTCTTGTTCGTGTTAAATCAGCATTTTAATATTTTCTTAAGTACATCAGGAAATAAAAAATATAATTCTATTATAATTAAATGTTTTCAAATTTAATATAAAATTATTTTTTTTTGCAGGTTGGAACAAGGCAGAATTGCGAAGAACATTTCAGAAGAGAAACACTTTCATCTGAGCTTTGCTTTTTATCTGCATTTCTTTTCCAGCTTTTAATTTTGCACTCGTTTCTTTCTAATGCACATTTTGCAAGTATGTAATAAAGTGAGACCTTTTTGCATTCACAACAGTAATCGTCATTGTTTAATTGAACGGTTAGAACAGTAAACAAAAGCATACGGACGCACTTAAAGATGCACTCAATTTACTATTCTAGTGTTTATTAGTGTTTATTGTGTTTATACACTAATATCTCCTATTCTAGTGT
>CM029374.1:801557-814409 GCA_017165825.1 Hepsetus odoe | reverse complement strand
AGTGTTTGATGTTGGACTGATGGAGTGATGTGGGTTTATTAACCTGCTTCAGTGAGAAGGATCGATGTTCTAATAACACACAGTCATGTTCCACATATAGTTTCATCTGGAAGTGTAGAAACAGTGTTAGTACCTGGAATAAATCAAATCCAGACTGGAACACAGAGACAGTACCGATACTTAAAGGAGCTCTTACATTCATACAGACTACAGTCACCGTCCAGCCTTTGAGGGACACCTCATTAAAGCAGATTTAGATCTTGGATTAGAAACTGTGTGTGTGTGTGTGTGTGTGTGTGTGTGTGTGAGAGAGAGAGAGAGAGAGAGTGAGTGTGAGTTCACAGAAAACGAGTCATCAGTTGTTTTTCTTTAATTCAGACTCCTCAGCAGTTTTATGGACTTGCTGGGTTCTGTCCCAGTAGCTGCACACGGTAGAGAAGTTTCCTTAAACCCGAGGTTCTCCGTCCTCACATTTTAGTGTCTTGTCCAGCACACCTGATTTGACTCGTTATCTAACGAACAAGCTCCTGAGGGTCTTGGTCAGATGTGCAGAGTGTGGGTTCTCCAAAGTGAGACGGGGAAACCCTGCCATAGACCTGCATCTCACGCTGCTTTAAAAGCACATCTGGTCCTGTGCGTCCTTGCTCCTTTATCCCGCCTCCCCGTGTCCCACCAAGTCCAAAGAACCGAGCCATCCTTCTAGACAGCGGATCAATGTTTGGATAGTCAGAGTCTCCTGAAGGGTTTGGGCTATAACTGAACCGAGCAGGTCACCAGGAGCAGGACGGGCACCCCCGAATCACGGATTGACTCTCAGTCAATTACCAAAATCAGGCAGGTAAACCCTCCACCCAAGCTCCGGGAGAAACTTGCAGCTACCATCCCCTCAGTATCATCCCTCAACTCAGGTGGAGCATCTTCAAGCGGGACCCCCTGTTGGAGAGGAACCGAGGATGGATCTGGAACAGCAGCTGTGCTGGAAGGAGAAAACTTCACATCAGAGAAAGGAGCTCACAGTTTAAAGGAGGAGCATTGTGAGGAGGACGTATCTGCTGCTGATGAAAAGTTGACAAGTCTCTTCAAAACAGAGACTTCAAGATAAAAGAAGTCGGATGATCAAAAAACAGACGTCCTGACAGGTCAGCGGGCCTGGAAGTTCTGGCTTGTCTAAATGTAAAAGATAAACCCCCCAAAATAGGTAGATTGTGAGCTTGGGTGGCTCAGTGGTAGAGTGTTGATCTGCTGAGTGGAAGGTTGTGGGTTCAAGGCTGGTGGAACATGAAAAAAATAAATACCTAACCTTTTTTTTTTTGAAAAACCAGGCTGTGGTAGGTAAGAAACTAGTCAAGCACCTTGTTTCAAGCAGCATAACCCCCTCTATTCTTCTCTCCAGAAGACCCCAGGGGGGAGGCAGGTATATTCCTCCCCCCCCCTTCTCAGGTATCACCTTCCAACCTTCCTCACACAGGTGTCCAGACTCACTCTCCAACCTTCATCTCATCACCAGAACCATGACGTGGAGCTCCTGGTCGGGTTTTGAACCGACTCCTCCTGACCACAGAGGCATGACTTATACCAGTAAGCCACAGGATCTCACACTTGTCCTTCTTTTTTTTTGGACACTTGTCTTTCGGATTCTCAGGCGAAAACGTGCAAAATATATTTAAATCATAGCAGACAGCATTCGAACCCACAGCCTTCTCAGCCATGTCTTCAGAAGCATGCCCTAAACCACTGAGCCACACAAACGCCAGCTTTTGGGGTTAAAATGTTTTTCAGAATGATGGCATCAAAAGAATTTTTTGAAGAACTTAAATGATCCAGTGCGTCTTCAAAATGAGTAGGAATTGCAAAGAAGGACACTGTCCAGATTTTCCTGAGTCTAAGTACTGTATTTAAGTCTGTGAATACTGCTGTTCTCTGTCGCCCTCTATTGGCCAGTAATGTTAATGACAAAGATCTAAAGACTGTTTGAAGCCAGCGAGTGACTTACACTGCCAGCTAAAGTAGTAAAATGTATTAATTTATTAATTACAAAAATAAAACAAACAATCAAACTAATTCGTTTACAAAAAGGTGAGGGACTTGTATTCTTTCTCACTCGCCTACAGTCTTCACTATAGTCACCTGAAAGCCTTCACTCCTAACAGTACCTGAAAGATCCACTAGAGGGCACTAAAGATCAGCTCTAGAATGGAGATATTAGTGTATAAACACCACAATAAACACTAATACACTAGAATAGGAGATATTAGTGTATAAACACAATAAACACTAATATACACTAGAATAGGAGATATTAGTGTATAAACACAATAAACACTAATATACACTAGAATAGGAGATATTAGTATATAAACACAATAAACACTAATATACACTAGAATAGGAGATATTAGTGTATAAACACTACAATAAACACTAACATACACTAGAATAGGAGATATTAGTGTATAAACACAATAAACACTAATATACACTAGAATATAGTAATATACACTAATATATAGTCTACCCTGATCTGTCCCTCTAATATACTCATTTCTGATCCTGTCCGTCCTCGTCACACCCAACGAACATCTCAGCATCTTTAACTCTGACACCTCCAGCTCCTCCTCCTGCCTTTTCGTCAGTGCGTCTCCAACCCGTACAACATAGCTGGTCTCACTACTGTCCTGTAAACCTTTCCTTTTACTCTTTCCAACCATTCCAACCTTCCTGCACTCTCTTCTTCTCCTCTCTTCCACACTTGCCGTTACACTGAACTGTTGATCCCAAGTATTTAAACTCCTCCACCTTTGTTACCTCCACTCCCTGCATCCTAACCACGCCACTTTCCTCCCTTTCACTCACACTCATATATTCTGTCTTTGCCCTTCTCACTTTCATTCCTCTCCTCTCTAGAGCATATCTCCATCTCTCCAGGTTCTCCTCAAGCTGCTCCCTACTCTCACTACAGATCACAATATCATCAGCAAACATCCTCGTCCATGGAGACTCCTGTCTAACCTCGTCCGTCAACCTGTCCATTACTATTGCAAACTAGAATGGGCTCAGTGCTGATCATACATATCCTGAACCCCTCTCACATACTTCTCTGTAACACCAGACTTCCTGATACAAAACCACAACTCCTCTCTAGACACTCTGTCATCTGCTTTCTCCAAGTCCACAAAGACACAATGTAACTCCTTTTGACCTTCTCTGTACTTCTCCATCAACACCCTCAGAGCAAACATTGCATCTGTAGAGCTCTTTCTCAGCATGAAACCATACTGCTGTTCACTGATCCTCACCTCTTTTCTTAACCTGCTTCCACGATTCTTTCCCAGAACTTCATGCTGTGTCTGATCAACTTTATCCCTCTATAGTTACTACAAATCTGTTCATCACCCTTATTCTTGAAGATCAGTACCAGTACACTTCGTCTCCACTCCTCAGGCTCCTCTCACTTTCCACGATTCTGTTAAACAATGTGGTCAGAAACTCAACTGTCATCTCCCCTAAACACCTCCATGCCTCCACTGGAATGTCATCCAGTCCAACAGCCGTTCCATTCTTCATCCTCTTTATCGCTGCCCTTACTTCCTTCTTGGTTATTAGCTGTACTAGAGCATAAGCACTAACAACATTTATCATCACACCTTTAATTTCCAGCTTCAAACTCATCACCCTCCCTGACACCCTCTTCACCACCAACATACTCTCCACATACTCTTCTTTCAGGATAGCACTTCTCCCATCCCTCCTTCCATTCACACCATGGTGGAACAGTTTAAACCCTCCTCCAATACACCTGGTCTTACTACCCTTCCATCTAGTCTCTCACACACAGAAGATCAACCTTGCTTCTCTCCATCATATCAGCTCATTCTCTACCTTTACCAGTCAAGCTGCCAACATTCAAACTTGCTCCTCTCACTTCCTCTCCTCCTCCATGTGGACATGTCTTCCTCCTCTTCTTCTTCTGTTTGGCGGCGTCCCAATTATTAAATCAAAATCGTGCTCCAGTCCCATGTAATTGATCTTGACCAATCTACTAGTAAGGTGGAGCCATAAACTCCTCTGCTCTAACAGTGTATTTATCGCAGCCATGATCAGGTGA
Source organism: Hepsetus odoe (assembly GCA_017165825.1). Taxonomy (NCBI): domain Eukaryota; kingdom Metazoa; phylum Chordata; class Actinopteri; order Characiformes; family Hepsetidae; genus Hepsetus; species Hepsetus odoe. The sequence continues at coordinate 810,304 of CM029374.1, read as the reverse complement.
AAGTAAACAGAAAAGGTGGCTTTTTTTAATCATTTGGACGCAGCCTTTCTGTTTTTTATAAAAAAGTTCCTATTAATAAAAACAACCTTCATGTTAACTTACCCAAAAAGCACTAATAAAAATGTATGTTTACCGGCTTCTTGGCATGAAATATTAAACCCGTAGAGCTACATTGAGACTTGCCAAGTCAAGGGGCTTTTATTTTGCAAGGCTGTGGAGGCCCAGAAGACAGAGCTGTTCAGTTTTTTTTGGCGGCGGCGCAAATAAAGCTGGTATTTTCATGCAAAGTGTGAAGTGTGGAATCAACGGACGGTGGATATTAACTTTCGGGACACGGGAGCACCCCACGACACTTAATAGGTCGTCAAAATAGCGCACTAGCCCAATCGGCCAGCTCACCTTCCCAGCAGATGTATGTAGGGAGCAGTGTGCGGTTCTGGACGCAGCCACCTTGAAGAGTTCATGCTTGGTTTGGTAAGGTTCACTACACAGCTGGCACTTTCCAAAAGCCTGATCCAGGTGCTGTTTTCTGTCGGAACTGGTTTTTGAACAGTTAACTGGCTCATTTATCCTTGGAGGAATGGACGGCGTCCACTTTGTCTATGAGAAAGCAAAGATATCGGCGGACGAGGGCAACACGCCTTCCGTGGAGATGAAGGCGGCCGTGTGCTTTATTAATGGGAACTCAGTTCTGCTTGGGTTTCGGTTTTGTAAACTTTGATCATGGAGGTGCTGTGATTTGTGTAGGAATGAGGGCCCCAATCACCTTCTGGGTCATCCTACAGCCCCAAACACCCAGTGACCCCTGTTGGTCACTGGGACATCCCACCCAGTAGTCCCTCATCCCTTTGGGCCTATTTGCCATTTTACCCTGATCTCCTCACCCCCATCTGACATCTGTTGCCCATTGGGCAATCCAAAACCCTCCAACCACCCACTGACCCGTTGTCCCTTTGGCTGTCTTCAGCTCAGGTGGGACACTGTCCCCTGCATCCGCTCGTCTCTGGAATCGGACAGCGTGAACAAGCTGGGGTTAGAAAACACTCTCAAGAGATGACTTTGTTCAATGACCTGTGCACATCTTCTTCTTCTTTTTCTTTCGGCTGCTCCCGTTTAGGGGTCGCCACAGCGGATCAACTGTCTCCATTTCTTCCTGTCTTTTGCATCTTCCTGCTTCAAACCGACCACCTGCATGTCCTCTCTCACCACATCCATAAACCTCCTCTTTGGTCTTCCTCTTCTCCTCTTTCCTGGCAGCTCCATCTTCAACATCCTCCTTCCAATATATTCCTCATCTCTTCTCTGGACATGTCCAAACCAACGCAACCTTGCTTCTCTAACCTTGTCTCCAAGACGTCTAACCTGAGCTGTCCCTCTAATATACTCATTTCTAATCCTGTCCATCCTCGTCACACCCAACGAAAATCTCAGCATCTTTAACTCTGACACCTCCAGCTCCGCCTCCTGCCTTGTCGTCAGTGCCACTGTCTCCAACCCATACAACATAGCTGGTCTCACTACTGTCCTGTAAACCTTCCCTTTTACTCTAGCTGGTACGCGTCTGTCACAAATCACTCCAGCCACTCTTCTCCACCCATTCCAACCAGCCTGCACTCTCTTCTTTATCTCTCTTCCACACTCGCCATTACTCTGAACTGTTGATCCCAAGTATTTAAACTCCTCCACCTTTGTTACCTCCACTCCCTGCATCCTAACCACTCCACTTTCCTCCCTTTCATTCACACTAATGTATTCTGTCTTTGCCCTACTCACTTTCATTCCTCTCCTCTCAAGAGCATATCTCCATCTCTCCAGGTTCTCCTCAAGCTGCTCCCTACTCTCACTGCAGATCACAATATCATCAGCAAACATCATCGTCCAAGGAGACTCCTGTCTAACCTCGTCCGTCAACCTGTCCATTACTATTGCAAACAAGAATGGGCTCAGTGCTGATCCTTGATGTAATCCAACATCTACCTTAAATGCATCCGTCACTCCCACTGCAGATCTCACCACTGTTACACTGTCATCATACATATCCTGAACTACTCTCACATACTTCTCTGTAACACCAGACTTCCTCATACAAAACCACAACTCCTCTCTAGGCACCCTGTCATATGCTTTCTCCAAATCCACAAAGGCACAATGCAGCTCCTTCTGACCTTCTCTGTACTTCTCCATCAACACCCTCAGAGCAAACATTGCATCTGTGGTGCACTTTCTCGGCATAAAACCATACTGCTGTTCACTGATCCTCACCTCTTTTCTTAACTGAGCTTCTACTACTCTTTCCCATAACTTCATGGTGTGGCTGATCAACTTTATCCCTCTATAGTTACTACAGCTCTGTGCATCACCCTTATTCTTGAAGATCGGTACCAGTACACTTCGTCTCCACTCCTCAGGCATCTTCTCACTTGCCAAGATTGTGTTAAACAATCTGGTCAGAAACTCCACTGCCATCTCCCCTAAACATCTCCATGCTTCCACTGGTATGTCATCCGGTCCAACAGCCTTTCCATTTTTCATCCTGTTCATCGCTGCCCTTACTTCCATCTTGTTTATTTGCTGCACTACCTGGTTAACTCTTCTCACATCATCCAGTCTTCTCTCTCTCTCATTTTCTTCATTCATCAGCTCCTCAAAATATTCCTTCCATCTGCTCAACACGCTCTGTTCACCTGTGAGTACGTTACCATTTCTATCTTTAATCGCCCTGACCTGTAGCACATCTTTCCCAGATCTGTCTCTCTGTCTAGCCAATCGGTAAAGGTCCTTTTCTCCCTCTTTACTGTCCAACCTCTCATACAATTCACCAAACACCTTATCTTTGGCCTTCACCACTGCTTTCTTCGCCCTGCGGTTCATCTCCTTGTACACCTGTCTACTTCCTTCATCTCTCTGTATGTCCCATGTCTTCTTTGCCTCCCTCTTCTTTTGAATACACTCCTGGACTTCTTGGTTCCACCACCAGCTTTCCTTTTCCTCTTTCTTCCTTTCAGATGTCACACCGAGTAAATTTCTAGCCGTCTGCCTTATCACTTCTGCAGTAGTTTCCCAGCAATCCGGTAGCTCTTCGACACCTCCCAGTGCCCGTGTTAACTCCTGCCTGAATTCCACCTTACAGTCCTCCTCCTTCAGCTTCCACCACTTGATCCTCGACTCTGCCCTCACTTTCCTCCTCTTCTTGACCTCCAAGGTCATCCTACAGACCACCATCCTATGCTGTTTAGCTACACTCTCCCCTGTCACTACTTTGCAGTCTCTGATCTCTTTCAAACTGACCCTCCTGCAAAGAATATAATCCACCTGTGAGCATCTTCCTCCACTCTTATACGTCACCCTGTGCTCCTCCCTCTTCTTAAAATAAGTATTAACTACAGCCATTTCCATCCTTTTTGCAAAATCTACAACCATCTGACCTTCAGCATTCCTCTCCTTGACACCATGCCTACCCATCACCTCCTCATCACCTCTGTTCCCTTCACCAACATGACCATTGAAATCTGCACCAATCATCACTCTCTCTCCCCTGGGTACACTCTCTATCACTTCATCTAACTCATTCCAGAATTTTTCCTTCTCTTTCATCTTACAACCAACTTGTGGAGCATAAGCACTAACAACATTCATTATCACACCTTCAACTTCCAGCTTCAAACTCATCACCCTCCCTGACACCCTCTTCACTTCCAAAACACTCTCCACATACTCTTCCTTCAGGATAACACCTACTCCATTCCTCCTTCTATCCACACCATGGTAGAACAGTTTAAACCCCCCTCCAATACACCTGGCCTTACTACCCTTCCATCTAGTCTCTTGCACACACAAAGTGTCAACCTTCCTTCTCTCCATCATATCAGCTAATTCTCTACCTTTACCAGTCATGCTGCCAACATTCAAGTCCCTACCCTCACTTCCACTCTCCTCTCCTTCTTTCTCTCCTTCTCCCTCTGGACATGCCTTCCTCCTCTTCTTCTTCTTCTTTGGCCAACAGTAGTCCAATTTCCACCAGCACCCTGTAGGCTAACAGCACTGATGGCGGTCGTTGTTAACCCGGGCCTCGACCGATCCGGTATGGAATTCTGTATCGTTGTCCGCATATTGATTTGGCAAAGTTTTACACCGGATGCCCTTCCTGACGTAACCCTCCCCATTTACCCGGGCTTGGGACCGGCACGAAGAAATACACTGGCTTGTGCATCCCTAGTGGCTGGGTTAATGACCTGTGCACATAATTCACCTTATTTGAGTTCTTAATGAATATTCTTCATATTCATGTAATGACTGCAGATGCAGCAATGACGGGCAATTAAATAAGGCTTCATGTGACCATGGCATCACCTTTTGGCCTTTTCATGTTCTGTTTTCTTTCTCTTGAGTGGAAATGTGACCTTTACTCAGAGAAGGAAGACCTCCAGCCAGCCAGCAAAAGCACATCGCAGCCCAGCCAGAATAATGGTGAGCTACACTCTCGCAGACGCTGCTGTCTGGAGCCTTCGGGCTCAGCCGATCAAAGATCTAGTTTTTGCCTTGTTTCTTGGTTTCAGATGAATCAGGCGGGTTTGCAGCTGGGCTTGGAGTATGAAAGGAAAAGGCAAAGACTGAAAGAGAACTTGCTATGTTGTTCTCTTTGTTCCATTCAATTATTATCATTGTTTAAGGTCTGGAGGTGGTCCAGTGGTAGGATACTTGTCTATAGACCTATGACTCAAGAGGTCCAGGTTCAAATCCCACTTCCAGCACTGGGTGCCTGAGCAAGACCCTCAACTCTGAGTGTCTCCAGGGGGGACTGTCCCTGTAATTAGGACATGGAAGTCTCTCTGGATAAGAGCGTCTGCTAAATGCCGTAAATGTTTATTTTAGTTTTAATTAGAATCCTTTTAAGAATGAAGCTGCCCTCTGCTGGTCGATCCGCTGAACTGCAGGAGTCTGATATTTTAAGAACATCTTGAAAAATCTTGTGTAATATAGATGATTTTTTCCCCTGTTAATAATCTCCCAACAAATGACATTTTTCTTCCTAAATTCCAAATCTAAAAGTGTCCTTGTCAGATAATCAGGGCTGCTGGACTGAAAGGTTCTCCAGCTCTGTTTTTCCACTTTTAAAATCCTCCTCAGTACATTTCTACACTGGTCAGTACTTTTCTACTGGGACTATACTGGGAGAAGCAGTGGTTTGAGACTGTGTTCAGAGCTCTGTAGTTTCTCTGTGATCGGAGGTCTGTTGTGTGGTTTCTGAATCTGATTGTAGTTCTGAGCTCTTTCCTGATTGGCTGATCAATTGAGTCAGGTGTGTTTAATGAGCCCTGCTCCTCCGGTTTCCGGTTTGGCGGTGCTCTGTGCTCGTTCTGGTTACCGCGGTGTGGTGATTGTTTGTTTGTTCGTTTCGTTTCTATTTTTCCTCCTTCCTTTTCTCTCTCCCTCTGGAGCTTTAACTGAACTAACTGTCCCGCCGGACTAAAGCCTGGACTGACGCCTCTGCAGACTGTTCTGCTGAAGGTTTCTCTTCAGCTGGTTGTTCTGACCACTCTCCAGCTCTGCTGCTCCACCTGACCTGTCCCTGCTCGTCCTTCTCCTCCTTGGTTCAGTCTGCAGGAGAGTCTGCTCTCCTCACTGGTGGATTCTCACCACTTCATGTTCGGCAGGTTTGCTCTAACACCTCTCATACACTGAGTCGAGTCGGGCTAAACCTGGACTCGGGTTTACCTGGGCTTGGCTGTGGGATGTAATAGCAATAATAATAATAATTATAATAATAATAACTTTCTATCCAGTGACTTCTGCAGTAAGGCCACAAATCCCCCGTGAGCTCCAGTCATACTCGGAGCCCCATCAGTAGCTTCCGACAGCAGGTGGGTGTTTTTTTACTTCTTTGACTCTTAAACAGTCCAGTACAGCCTCACAGATGTTCCCTCCACGAGTCTGACCTGTAAACTGTATTAACTCAACCAGTTCTACCTGTGGTCCCGCAGAGTTCTCATACCGGCAGAACAGTGCAAGTTGTTCAGTGTCAGTTTTGTCTATGGACTCATCACAGGCAGTTGAGTACGCTGCAGCCGAGTTTGTCTTTAATTTGTTGTTTTGTGGTGTTTTCTGCCATTTTCATGGTTCTGTCTTTGACAGTCTTCGCAGAGAGAGGCACATCTTTAATTTTTTGCACAATTTTTGCACAATTTCACGTATTTTTAAAGTCTGCAAATAGATGTCCTGAAATTTTAATGAATGATTCTTTCATATTCCCTACGATGGGCTGGCGACGTGTCCAGGGTGTGTCTCACGTCCTTCACCCTGTGTGAGTTGGGATGGACTCCAGCACTCCCCCCACGACCCTGCTTGGGACAAGCGGCAGAAAATGACTGACTGATTCTTTCATATATTCTCCGTCTGTGAAAGGCTTTCCGTGCCTGACAATTTCCTGAGTGGCCACAAAACTAACATATGTGGTTGAATTTGCAGATTTCATCCACTTCTTGAACTGATTTTTGCTGAGATCAGCCTTCCTAGTGGGGTGGGGTGGCTGAAGTGGCGGTGGTAAAGTAGATTTGGGTATCGTCTGCATAGCAATGAAAACTGAGGCCATGGTTTCTAATAATATGACCGAGAGGAAGAATATACATTAAGAATAATAGAGGAAGAAGACCAGATCCCTGAGGGACACCCTGTTTAACGGGAGCAGGGGGTGATCGAAGGAGGACACTGAGGGAACCAGAGTCGGCATTGAGTAAAAGGTCGTTGGTGAAACGTAGAAGGATGTCTCAGTGCTGTGGAATGGACGGAAACCTAACGGCTCATATAAGTCGTTAATTGCTAGATGTTCCTGCAGCTGCAGCGGCAATTACCAGGCTAAGGCTGCGGCCCTTACTGAACCGGTTTTCCATTTGGCATCTGTATCTGCTCCTGATGCTGACGCCCTGGTTGACATTCAGTCATTTGCCTCAGAGAAGGACAGACGAGCTTGGCTTCTGGCCAGCTGTGTTTTTTTTCTGAGGGTACCTAATGAGGTTCTAATGGCCTCCCATGTCTGCCAAGCCATTTCTTTCCTTGTTTTGCTAAACTGACGCTTGGTAGTGCTTCACAAGGGGGGATGATGGACATTATGAGAACTTTCCAACTAACAAACAGGATGCAAGGGGGGTAAAAATATTACTCTGAGAGATTGTTTCCAGGTGGGGAGCTCCTTGCAGGCTGAGCAGTAACTATTCCCAGCATTCATCAACCAAGTGGTTTGAGAATTGAGGGAGTATCTGGAGAGTGATTTGAGTAAACCTTGTGCAAACCGTCCCCAGAGTGCAGGTGCAGTAGAAAGAGAAAATGTAAAAACTGGTAAAGTGCTGTGAGGAAGGAGGCTTATCCTGACCTGATGTGCCAGAACAAATTTGAGCCCGTTTGAAATTTTGTTTGGTGAACCTGGAGGTAAAGCAGCAGGAGCAAGTTTAACGACACACTGTGATGAAATGTTACAATATTGTTGCTGCTTGTCTGCTGTTCTCCGTTCTGTCCATCAGCAGGTGAAAGAAGCGCTGCCGAAGCCAGCAGAAGGACTTCTACATGACCTGAGACCTGCTGACCAGATCCTGGTAAAGGATTTCAGCCAGAAGCATTGGAAATCCAGGCGTTAGACGACACCTACCGCCATGAAGGTAGCAGAGAGCTACGTGGATCCATGCATCACATGTACCTTTGTAAACTCCTGAACTCCTCATGCTGTTTTTATATTCCAGATCACTACCAGAATATTACAGATCTAATAGACCACATGAGAAGAAAGTCGTCACTCCACCGGTGGAGCACAGCTGGTATAGTTGGGTTTACACCCTGATGGGACCGTACTGATGATGATGGAGCCCATTGCTGCTGTTTTCCTGTGTCTGTGTTTGTGTGCAGACTCTTAAGGTTGATTAAATGATCAAAAGGGGCGAAATGTGTTCAAACCTTTTAGCAAAATATATTCAGAGTAAGACAGAAATAAGCAGGTCAGAATGTCCTAGATATGGTACACGAGTGTGCAAGGACGAAGATAGAGATTTACAAAGCTACTTTAAAGTTTGAGGGACAAAGGACAGGAAGGGGGGGCTGAGACCCCGAGATGTGTTTAAGAACCGCTGATCTTTTGTATTCGGGGCTTCCTCTTGTATTCTCAGCAGAGTGTGAGAGGAACCCTCACTTTAATAATCCGTGATTATTAAAAACTCTCCTGAGACACGAACAGTGACTCTGACCTGTACTTTGGTCAAACTTTTCCCCAACAATAATGCTATGAGTTCATCCATCCATCCATTATCTGCCGCTTTGTCCCAAACGGGGTCGCGCTGGTGTCCAAGCCAGCGCACACAGGGCGAGGACGGGGGACGCACCCTGGACAGGTCGCCAGCCCATCGCAGGGAGGAGCGGGACGGGGATGGCACCTTGCTCAAGGGTACCTCAGGGCAACCCACCGGGAAGGGGTTCGAACCCCCGATCCGCCGATCACGTGGCCAACACCCTAACCACTAGGCCACCGCTGCCCCTGCTATGAGTTCATTCATTTGTTAATTATATATTTCTATAGTAGTTCAGTCATTCTTTCATGTAAATGTAAACACTGAGCTGCAGCTAAATGTGTGGGAAAAAAAGTTATAATTTAATTATTATATAACTTTAATGTCCCTTTTATTTGCCTACACTCTGATTGGCTAATTCTACAGATAATCGTCCAATCAGCGGGACTTGCGCGGTTGCTAGGCTACAGCCGCTTCTCC
>CM029374.1:792370-798591 GCA_017165825.1 Hepsetus odoe | reverse complement strand
GTGTCTCTGTGTGTCTCTGTGTGTCTCTGAGTGTCTCTGTGTGTCTCTGTGTGTCTCTGTGTGTCTCTGTGTGTCTCTGAGTGTCTCTGTGTGTCTCTGTGTGTCTGAGTGTCTCTGTGTGTCTCTGTGTGTCTCTGAGTGTCTCTGTGTGTCTCTGTGTGTCTCTGAATGTCTCTGTGGGACGGTGATGATGGTAAAATAGTCCATCTGAACTAAATCTCTGTTCTTCGTGTCCCTCCACCATGAACGGGTTCAGTTTTAGTCCAGAATCTTCTCCAAACTAAAACACCGTCTCAGACACCAGACAGCGTCTCCACCACCAGCTCATGTCCCTGAGGGACACTCAGACACACGGTTCTGTTCACACACACTGGGAGATATTTTGTTATTGTTATTCACTTTATTACATTTATACATCTATATATATATATTTGTAATTAAATGTACTCTTTATCAAAATTAGAATTAAATCTCTTAAACACAGTAGTGCGGTGAACAGAGAACGTTTAGAACTGGAACACTTCGTGCGAGTTCTAAAACAAGAAGTAATTCAAAGAAAAGAACATTGCTTAGAACCTGTTATTCTTGTGTGTGTGTGTGTGTGTGTGTGTGTGTAGCTCTGAGAAGACCATGTCGTATCGGCGAGTGAGTGGAGGACATGGGAAGAATGTGTCCGGTTCTCCAGGTTCCGGTTCTCCGGGCTCTGGAGGAAGTGTGGAGGAACTGTACTGCAGTCCGAACTCCAGCGCCAAAACCTCGGTTCCCGTCATCTTGCCGCCGCCGCGCTCCCGCAAGAACGCCATGGTAACCAAACGAACCCGTCCTGGTGACGGAAGCGGACAGACCCAGAGATCGCTGTGCGAAAGTTTAGGCGCCTGGGTGTGGGCGATTCTGTAGGTGTCAATGAGGTTAAATTGTCCCAAGAGGCTCTAAAGTTAACAATTCAGATTTAATCACAGGGATGTAAAACCTGACCGCGCAGACCTTTTATCTCTCGTTTATTGATCATCGGTTACTGCTTGGTTACTGTGGACCTCAGAAGAAACATTATCGGGTTAGAACAGGTTCAGTAGATCAGTCGAGCTTTATCTGTTAAATAGTGCGCAGAAAGTGTCATGCTGTCATTTTTCCCTCTTATTTAAACGTGTGTGTGTGTGTGTGTGTGTGTGTGGGATCAGTGTTCTGTGAGACCGCGGTTCCGGAAGGTTCGAGCTCTGGTGGACTGTATGGTTGTGAGTCCAGACCAGTTGTCCTTCTGTAAGGACGACATTATCATAGTTACTGCAGCTGATGATCCACACTGGTGGGTAAGTAAACACACACACCAAATCACACACACACACAAACATATATACACACACGACCCCAAACATACACAAACACACTCTCACACACACTCAGTCGTACGCTGTAATTAGTAAAAATGATTATTTTTCATGAGAAATTAAGTTGTTACATTTTAAATTTGTAAAAATGGAATTTCTTTTTCCCAGTTTGGACACGTGGAGGGGAAAGCGTCCAAAGTCGGGTGTTTTCCAGTGAATTATGTGCTGAAGTTGGACGACTGATTCTTCCAGAAACTCCAACCCGTGTGACTCTTCCAGCTGAAGGTCTCCGTTCGTCTCTGTTCATCACGGAAATAAAACCAGGCTTCTGCTTCTGGGCGTCTCCGTTGGGCGTCTCTGTCGGACTTTCCTTCGTGGGGCAGAAATGGACTCTTTTTTTTTTTTTTCCAGGGCGAGGAGACGAGCAGAACCACGTTTTGCTGAGATTTTTAATTTTTTTTCCACTTCCTGCAGTTTTTGATTTCAGTATTTTTTAAATTGTTTTTGACACTTTTATGTAAATCATGTGTCTGACAAACAAGACGTGGGGAATTATCATTTTTGTGATCATTTAAAATTTAAATATGTTAATGAGGCTCCGCCTACAACAGGACAACAGCCCTGCAAAAATCCTAAAACATCCACCAATAAGAGCACGGCATGGCTAAAACATCCACCAATAAGAGCACGGCATGGCTAAAATCCAAGAATAAATGATTGACGTGATTAGGAACCTACCAGTAACAGACTGACATTTATTAAAAGTCCATCAATAGGAGAGCAACATGCTAACAACCTAAACAGCAAGAGAACGACATGGTTCAAAATTCAACATACGAGTAAAGAATCCACCAATAGAAGATCATCATCTTTTGGAATCCACCAATAAGGGATGAGATGAAGCTCGGCTCAGCGCTGGGTGGAGCCCGTACGGGCGGTGGTTTCCTGACGGACCGTCTTTGTTTATTTTAACTTCATAAGAAACGATCACTTGTACAGTGTGACGTCCTGGGAGAGGACAAACAACGTCCATTTAGAGACTCGCCTACGCACTGTGGCTGGACAGGAAGTGTTGGACGATGAACTGAACCTCGGGATGAGCGTAAATAACGAATCAGCACTTATTAAACCAGGAAAAAGGCTTTTTGGGAAAATCTCGCTTCCTTTCGTCTGTACAGATCAGCTGTCTTTGTCTTCGGGTTTCTTTTTCTGAAACGAAATGTGCCTTAAACACCTGAGTGCCGAGATCCGGGGAGAAAAGACTTTGACATTATGTGCTGTAAATCTGAAACCTAAAGTCCGTTTCAGGCCGGAGAGGACTCTGAGCTGAACTGTCTGGAGGACCAGATGGATATCATCACGTCACTGGTCCCATGGAAACGCTGTCCCGGCCGGAAAAAGCACCTTAAATCTGGTCGATATGTGGAATTTTTCCATTAATTGTGAATATTATAGGGCCGGACTGCTGGACAGGAATGGGGATATGGAGGGAGGGAGGGAGAGAAGGGGGTTAACCACAGCTCAATGGGTTGATGGGAATTTAGGCTGATTCATGCCATCCAGAGAGGCTAGAGGAAATCGATGCCTATTGACCGGGTCCACCTGTATAGCATTACTAGAGTGTGTGTGTGTGTGTGTGGAGGGGGGGCGTGTATTGAGTTTCTCCCAGACAGATCTTTTATGTCATGTTTTTCACGTTTTAACTTTAATAAATCATTAATCCACTGGCTTAAGACAAACTTTTGGCCAAAAAGAATCAAATTCACGCTCCTTTTTTAGCGCAGACACAACAAAACGGCTAATCTTTGTTATTAAGCTTGAAAAGCGAGTGCTTTATTTCTTTTGAGCTTTTAATGTGAAGCTTGCTCTTCCTTTTAAATTAAATAATAAAAAAAAGAATCAGTTGCTGGGTCTTTTAACTCTGCTGATGCACTAAAGGCCATGGTTCTAGATAACGCAGACAGAAATCACATTCGTGCTGGATAAGGGCTGTGGTGTGAAGCGAGGTTAAAGACGACGTGGACGTTGCTCATGAGCGCCCCCTCAAGTCCTAACCTTCGCTAGGAAGCTCCTGCTTCTGATCCACAGGTTCCCTTGACCTTTGACCTTTGGCACAGGGGCGACGAGGACGGCACTTTTGTTTTTGCGCCTGCTGGTGAACGTTATTTTTAATCTCTGAGCACTTAACGCCATTAAAACCCCATTAATCCCCCCGTCCACAGCAGATGGACTGTCCTGCTTCTGCAAAGTTTTAAACGTTGCATTAGTTGATTATTCGTCCCACAAATTCGCAAAATGCTGGCTTAAAAAAAAAGGAATATTTCATAATGTGAAGAAAATAAGGAATTAACAGAAAGCTTGATCAAATAATGATGTTTTTAGCTGATCTCTCCAAGCAGGAAACTCCGCACTCGCAAACGTTTTGTTACTTTTTGATGCCGTTTGATTGGAGCGAATAAAAATGGTCAACGGAGAGGCTTTTTGGCTGTTAAATCAGGTTTATTGTGTTTTGTGTTCTTGGGTGTGGATCAGAGCCAACGTTCCGAGGAAAACGGCACATTCAGGTCATTCAATCGGCCCAAACATTCACTTTTATCATGTAAAAATACATTAGTAACAGAATAAACATGAGGAGAAGGTTCCCTAAACTCCGGCCTAAGCTCCCCGAGCCGGCGCCGGGACGACATCTTAATTGTTTTGTGTTCTCGGTGCCAGGAAACCAATAACGACGTAAGAGGAGATTAATGTGCAGAAAACGGGAGCTGGGTTTTATCTGATTATACAGCTGGAGCTCCTTTACGGTCCAGCGTCACAGGCTTTTTAGTGAATCTTACGAAGCTTTTTTTTGCTCTTTGGCGGCTGTAGAATGTTATGCAACGCCACGTTAATGGCAGCATAAGTGTTTTTTCTGCAAATCCCTCATCTTCACTCTGACCTGGGTGAGGATCACACTGAATCACAGCTTAAAAAACATCCAAAGACCTGCTGGGGAACAGGGCCAAATGAGGGAAGCCTCTACCTTCTGTGTTTTACCAGATTGTGTCCACTTGCTAGATATGTTTCTCTGTACAGATCAAGATAATCAAAGAAACCTGAGGTTATATCAGATAAAACATTTAGTTACACAGCTCAAAAATGGCGGCCTCTGTTAGATCTACCCCTAAATGAGCCTAATCAAGAGTTTTAGAATGGTCCTGCAGAAGACTTCTTGAATGGACCAATGAAAAGAGATCTGACTATTAGTTCTCGCATGGCCAGGTAGTAGGCAACATCTACCTCGATGAGTCTTGAGTGAACCTTGAAAGGTATTCTCAAATCAGTAGAAACCTGAATGAAGAAACATTTCTTCAAAAGAGCTCTGCATTTAAAATTCTACTAGTTCATCAGTGAACAGCAGGATGGTTTCATGCTGAGAAAGAGCTCTACAGATGCAATGTTTGCTCTGAGGGTGTTGATGGAGAAGTACAGAGAAGGTCAGAGAGAGAAGGTCAAGTTACATTGTGTCTTTGTGGACTTGGAGAAAGCAGATGACAGAGTGCCTAGAGAGGAGTTGTGATTTTGTATGAGGAAGTCTGGAGTTACATTTACATTTACATTTACGGCATTTAGCAGACGCTCTTATCCAGAGCGACTTACATGTCCTAATTACAGGGACAGTCCCCCTGGAGCAACTCAGGGTTAAGGGTCTTGCTCAGGGACCCAGTGGTGGTAGTGCTAGAGGTGGGATTCGAACCGGGGACCTCTTGATCCAGAGGTCCGTAGGCAAGCACCCTATCACTAGACCACCGCCACCCGGAGTTACAGAGAAGGATGTGAGAGGGGTTCAGGATATGTATGCAGGCAGTGTGATAGTGGTGAGGTCTGTCCTAGGAGTGACAGATACATTTAAAGAGGAAAGTGGAGGGGTGAGGATGGAGGGAGTAGAGGTGACAAAGGTGGAGGAGTTTAAATACTTGGGATCAACAGTTCAGTGTAACGGCGAGTGTGGAAGAGAGTGCAGCCTGGTTGGAATGGGTGGAGACAAATGGCATGAATTATCTGTGACAGGAACCAGCAAGAGTGATTGGGAAGGTTTGTAGGACGGTAGTGTTGAGATGTTCGTTGGGTGTGACGAGGACGGACAGGATTAGAAATTAGTATTTTAGAGAGATAGCTCAGGTTAGACATTTTGGAGACAAAGTTGTCCCAGGATGTCCTAGAATTATCCTTCAAAAGGATTCTAAAATGGTGAATCAGGAGTTTTAAAATATTCCTTCAGAAACCTTCTAGAATGGCCTGGTCAATACAGTTCTGAAACGTTTTCCAAGAGAGTTCTACAATGGCCTAGTTCTACAATCTAATGAGAACTAGCAATTCTACCTCTAGAATTCTACCTGCATCCATAGTTATACATAGAGTGCCCTAGATTGACAAAGGTAACAGATCTCTACTTCGATGAGTTCTAGGATGCTGCAGTAGCAGTTCTACCTCTAGAATGTCTTAGGCATTCTGGATCCTGAGATGATCCTGAGTCTAAAATTTCAGTTCTGTCACTCATGAATGGACCCAGTGAACAGAGCTTTGCCTCTGTGAGCTCTAGCATGACCCTTCAAAACACAAAGATCTGATCTAAAGTCAAAGGAGCTCAAAAGGTTAAACAATTTCTCAGTTCTAGAGCCTTTTAGGAAATATAAGTTTTGATCTTTCTTTTGCCATTTCTTTGAATATTTTTCATAATTTTTGGGACACTCCAGCCTGGCTCAGGGAACGAAGGTTCAAGTATCAGCTTTGAATTTACAGAATACGCCCGAAACGCTTCCTTTTGTTCTTCTGGCTTCTCGAATTCTGCTGACGTGCTCTGCGGTGAATCAGCATGTTGTGTTATTGCGCTGAAACTCAGTTGTTCTCCCCAAACCC